>JAKCPI010001735.1:0-96310 GCA_023213315.1 Euborellia annulipes | reverse complement strand
TTTGTCTATATAATTCCCAACTTTTCCGCGCTATTAGACCTACAACTTCGAAATAAAAAATCTGGTGTGACTGGCGCACAGCACACAACCCCCTGCTTACCCTTCGGTAAGAATAAGTTATTACCTGTGCTGGTCACACCAGATTTTCAGTGTCGAAGATATATTTAGTTTCCGATAGCACCTTAGTTTCAAACTTGCATTTTAAATGTTGATTGCTTGAAATAAACTATGATTGTTTTACAAAATTTTAATCTCATATTTGGACATTTTATACACAATATAGAATCGTAAATAAATACAAAATTTCATAAGAATTGGAAAAAAAAATTTTAAATGCGTAAAAAGTTCAAAGGGGACCCCCTTTTTGAATCGAAATTAACATACAAATCCTATAGGAAATTAACATTGGCCAAATGCGAAGATAAGGTAGAAAAATTTAAAACGCGTAGAAGAGAGAAGATAGTTTTGTGAGAGAGAGAGATATGTTTTCTCGAAAAAAAAAAATGGGCGTTTAAATAATAATTGATTTTTAATCTAATAAAAAGAAAAAGATTTAAATTCGGTTACCATGGCAACCATTTATTTTCTCTATCTTTCCTATGAAGCACAAGAGTAAAGTGTGCTTCAAACAATTTTGAGGGCAAAACGAATATACATTTGAAAGAGCATCTAAAAAATAATTGATTTTTTGAATTTTAATCAAAAATCGTTAGAGCGAATTTTGAGAAAATCGAAAAAAACTGAAAAAGTACATCAGTAAAGTACTAGTACTTTTGGCCGATTTTGATTAAAAGCTTATTTTGTCGATTCGGGGGTGTTTAACTTAAATATAAAATTTCAGCCTCATAGCTCAATTCCTTCATGCCCAAAATTGAACACACACAGACACACACACACACACACACACACACAGACAGACAGACAGACAGACAGACAGACCATGTCGCGAAAACCACTTTTTTTTGGATTCAGGGGACCTCAAAACGTGAAGATCCATCAAAATCTCGACATCGAATTTTTGACATGAAACCAATACTTTCTCTCTATATATATATTACATATATATACATAGGTAAGAGAAAGTAAAAAATGAGGATTTTTTAGGCCCAACCTAATGTATAATTATAACAGGCCTTAAATGCTGAAGCCCTTAAATAAATCGTCTAGTAGCTTTTAGGTCATTCGAATATCAAGAATTTTTATTAAACCCCTGGAATCCGAAATAAAGATTTTTATCTAAGCCTACAAGACATTGCCCCTCTTCTTATCAACAAAATATAAAATTTTATTCTCTAGAAATTTGAACAAGTTTTTAAGATAATCTATTAAACAGTACGCACGAAATCATCAGAATAAACAATTAGGAGATATGGATTTTATAACCAGACAAAATCAAATTAAATGTTATTCTTACCAATTTTGAAATAACAAAATAAAAAGCAGATTTTTATTTTATTTTTTTCTTTTGTTTCAGGTATGTTGTTTACTTACTTCATTTTCGAACATTTCCTCTTCTCAACACTCTTGTAAGTTTTTTTTTTTCCATTATATTAAAGCTTAGGCACCAAGCCATTTTTACTTTATCTTACCCTATTTTGTTACATATTAATATTTAAGAATATTATTAATAAACTTTGACAAAACCATAAGTAAAAATAATGAGTATTACGGATGATAGTTAATTGATCTATTAAAAGTAAAAAAAAAAAAAAAAAAAAAATGGTTAAAAGAGAGAATTTTAATTAAAATGAATCCAATACTTTCTCTCTATATATATTAGCATATATATATATATATATATATATATATATATATATATATATATATATATAGAGGTAAGAGAAAGTAAAATGACTTAAGAGTGATTTATTATTAATGTTCAAATTTTTTTTTTTAAACACACTTTTTTCTCATTCACACTCACACTCACACACACATTCACAGTCTTTTCGGCAACTTAGGCCATTTAAGACTTTACGATAACCGTTAATTAGTAAGTATTATATCTATTGAGCCTCCAGGCATTTCTATTTAAGCCATTTGGTATCCAAATGGCCCAAATGTTCAAATTTAAAATATTTTATATTATCCAACAATATTAATTCCCACCCATGCGTTTTCTACTTGTGATTATTTCATTCTTTAAAAAAAATATTTTATATTTTTTAATGGCAACTTTCATGGTTCAAACCTAGAAAATTTCCAATAAAAATTTTCATTTTTTTTTATAAAAACAATGAAATAATCAAAAACGAGAAGGGACAATATTTTAGTAAAAAGTGTCGACTATCTAGAAATTTGAAGGCTACTGATTCTTTTCGACATGTAATATCAACGTAATTGGCGTTTTAAAATGCATATTAAATTGAAGATCTAAAAAATGAGAAATAATAAACAACGTTCTAAGCAAGACAATATTTCTGAATAATATTAGACTTTCTTCATACTTTTAACGTTTTTCTGTCTGAGCATGTATAAATTTCATCAATCATTAATAATAATAATAAAACTAAAATTTATGAATAATTAATTGGTCAAGAAGGAATATAAACATCGGCTGAGAACTATAATGTCTACTCGGATCACGATTCCTCTTTAAAGTCCGAGTCACAAAACACTGATAGGCCAAATTTGGAATTTTAAATTTTCAATCATTTAAGAAGACGAATTTTTTAAAGAATTTTTTTAGAAATATTTCATTTAATAAGATAAATATTAAGAGAGGAATTTTGCAATTCAAAGGGTGATGATAAAACCATAAAGAAAAGAGAGAGAGCGAATAATATTTATCCGGTGTGAGAAGAATTTTCTTAATAAAAAAAAAAGGAGATCTCTTATGAAGTTTAATAAATCATCGTTTCTTGGCATGATAGAAGGGAGAGAGAGACACCTAAACGTTGTCCAATAATATCATTATTCGTTGAATGAGTGAGTGTATTGAATTGAAAATGTTGCAGGCGAGTATTTTTTATTTTTTCTTTTTGGCAACGAGTGACATATGGCCCCTGAGAATGAGTAGGCAAGAGGATTGGTTGAAAACATCCCCTCCTCCACTATGAGAAACGGCACACATTTAGGACAGTTCCCCATCTCGAATACGAATCAACAGTCTCTGATATGAAATACGTCATCACAAATAAAATGGAGAGAGATACTCAGCCAAGAAGAGCCTACAATCTAAACATCTGTCACAGAAAAAAAAAGTAAAAAAGTGTCCCTTGATATCTATTTTTGTTTTTTTTTTTTTTCAAAAAAAAAAAAAATAAATAATAAAATAAAAATATATTATATCAATCTTGAAACCAATCATTAATCACTAAAATCTAGAGAAAATTGGTCGGTCATTAATGCGTCATCATTTTTACAAATTATTAGGATCTGACCGAAACAAGATTTTCAACCAAAACCGAATTTCGGCCTCAATCTTTCGGCCGAAACCGTAACCGAAACCGAAATTGTATTTCTTATAAAAAATTCATATCACTTTACCTTTTTTTTACTTTCTCTTACCTCTATATATATATGTTAATATATATAGAGAGAGAAAGTATTGGATTCATGTCAAAAATTCGATGTCGAGATTTTTTTTTTTTTGAAATTTTTCATCTTCCATGAAAATCATTTTACCTTTTTTTAAGGGAAACTAAAACTAAATTTTTTTACACCTTTTCCGCTTTTCTGCATGCGAGTCTCATCCCATCTTTTCAGACTCAAGTTTCGGCTACTTTTTGGCCGAAGCCGAAACCAGGATTTTTGGCCGAAACCGAATATTCGGTCTGTTCCTTCAAATTATTAAGCTTCTTTACATTTGCAAATCGGCATAGTATTTAGTAGAATCAATTTTTTTTTCAGTTAGCAAAAAATTATTCTATTTTGATTCTTTACTTTTTCCTTTCATTATAGGATATTTTTTACTTTCTCTTACTTATATATGCAATATATATATATATCTGAGAGAGAAAGTATTGGATTCATGCCAAAAATTAGATATACACGTTTTGATGTCCCCGGAGTCCAAAAAAGTTTGGTCTATATGTGTCTCTGTCTGATGAAGAAAATGAGCTGCCCTCGGGCTTGGTGTAGCTGGTAGCTAATCTTCTATTAAGGTCGCGGGTTCGGACCCAGGCAGTCCGTTGATTTTATTTAACCAATTTGGATACCAAATCGCTTAAATAGAAACGCCTGGACCCCCAATAGATATTATAAATAACAACGATTACTGTATTAAGTCTTATACGTAGTATATACTATTTCAGATTTTTACTTTTTGCATTCGTAGCTACTAATATTTTAAAAAACTATATATATGTCGATACAAAAAATCTGGTGTAACCCTCGGTAATCGAAAGTTACACAACTAGAATACTGTGCGTTAAGTCACACCAGATTTTTTAAAGATTAATTCGTATTTATATTTTTAATGGGTGTTACATTAATTTATATGACTCGTCGACATGACCCTTCCAAGGACATAAAAGCTATATAATAAAAAGGGATGGTCACTTTAATTAATTTATTATGGTTATTTTATGATTGTTTAAGGTCTTTCAAACACCTACAAGGCCATTTTAGTTCAATGACCCAGTGACCTACTCTAATTAATAACAAAACAAATAAATACATCAAAATGTCATTATCTTTTTTATATAACTGATTAAACTAATAACAGTGGGCCCTCGGGGTTTGGTGTAGGGGTTAGCGTGCTAACCTCGTATACCAAACGTCGCGGGTTCGGACCCCAGGCAGTCCGATGATTTTATTTAAGCCATTTGGATACCAAATGGCTTAAATAAGAATGCCTGGACCCCAAATAAATATATATTATTAAATAACGGATATCGTAAAAGTCTTAAATGGCCTATGTTGCCGAAAAGACTGTGTGTATGTGTGTGTGAATGTGAGAGTGAATGAGAAAAAAAGTGTGTTTAAAAAAAAAAAAAAAACTAATAACAATGATTACTTTCACGCGATATTATTGTAAAGTAAGAAAGGAATTTATTTATTTTTTATTATGTCTTCATTCTTCCCAAATACGAAAAAACTCCATTATCTGCTTAAGGAGATTGTGTAAAGGGAAGAATTTTTCTAATTTGTAAATGGACAATATCCAAGATTCTATATTGTTGATTTGTAGCTTCTTGACTTACCCAAAGTCTTAATTAAGTCCAATTGATTTAAACAAATTTTGGAACCCTAAAATCCCCTGGATTTTAAGGTTTAATCTTAAATTGTTTATATCAATTGACATAATTAATGATAAATTCGCATAAGCAAAATACTTAACCCTATAATAGTATAGACCAGTGTATTGTTTCGTCTAATAAACGGCTTTAAAAAATTTAACTTTAATTGCAGTTCTTAGCGATGGTTTAGAAGAAAATGATCCCATTTATCTTATTTATTTTTTTAAATAAATCTTCAAAATATTTCATTGATGATGAATTTAAAATATTTTTACCCATTTTTTTCATACGGTCGTCACGGATATTAATGTTCAGTATAAATTAGAATTTTTTTTTTCTTTTTGGTAAATTGATTATATTTAAGTTTTTCTTCTATCCATCACTTCTTATTTTTAACGTCATCTTTCATCCCCAGGAAAAAGAGATGGATGGGTACTCTGGCTTTCATTGCCTTTTAAAATCTTACTAGGTTATAATAAATATTAAAACATGAGAAACAATGGCATAGTTTGTCATTCCAACGGTTGAAAGAAGTGAAAATTTTTTGATTAGGTGTGGTTTATAAACAGAAGTTTGATTCATTAATAAGTTTCTTATTTTATGTTCCACCTGGTCTATATTTTTAATATATAAAAAATCTATTTTATATTAAATTCAAAAGTGTCATGTTAAAAAAATAGAAGCGTCATATAAAATGAGCTTTGATTTTATTTCTATATAGCGATTCTCATGAATAATGTCAATTTTTGACAAGAGACAATATAGAAGAATATATTGAGCTATATTATAATATAATCGAAAAAAAAACTACATTCAGAATATCAAAGCTAATTTTTTAATAGTTAAAATATATTGATTTCTCTTGCCTTCCCCACCCCCTCTCTCTTAATGTTTTGAATAATAAAATTGACGACTTTAAGAAATTATTTTAATGACTTTGACTTGGAATAAATTGAGAAAATATGAGAGTTATTTTAATTTTGATCTATAAAATCTCTTATTCAAATAAAGTGTAACTATAAAAAAAACCTATAAAATGAAGAATAAAATTCAACCCCCAAAATAAAATATATCCTAATGGATTCTATTGAAATCTCTTTCAGAAAAGATAAAATTATTTTTTATATAAATAATTAAAACACTAAAGCCCTAACCATGTGAAGGAGATAGGATCCTTTAAAGGAGTTTCAAATTCTCAAATAAAAATACGTCTAATTCAGTTATTTTATCATTGTTAAAAAAAATATAACAATCGTTTTCCATCGGCCTTTCCTGATTAATATCATTTTAAGATATTATAGTCTTAAATTTATTAATTTAATTTATTTTTTCATCTAATATTCGAGAGTACATTACTAGAAGTCACTGTGATATCCAAGAAATATTTATTTATGAGTTTATACTACAGTATTTAAATGATAATTTGAAATATTTCGTTCCTTGGTTCTCTCAAAAAGTATCTAGATTCTAGGTAGTTAAATAGGTTGCATTCATCTCTGCCTGGCGCCTGCAATCACTCGATAGGCCTCCACATTTACTTTTTTTCTCTTTATTCTTCGGCTCTAGCACGAGCCAAAAAAACAATTTCTTTTTATTATAATTATTTCTTCAATTATAATGTCAAACAAACAAGACAACTTAAGAATTATAATACTGTATATAACTTGAGTGCTCTTTCTAATTCCTGTACCTCGTTAGAAGTTTGTGTTTTAAGGACGCCCTCGTGCCGCCGTCACTATAAATTTGACTATTTAATTTGTCTATTGGGGGTTAATTTGCTGGCAAGCAATTAGGGGGGGCTTAGATAAGTGAACTGGAATTGCGTTCAAATAGAGATTAACTTCTAGAAGATTAAACTCGTTTTGAATTAATAATCTTTTTAAGAAAATAGCTTTTTTTCCATTAGATTTTCTAAATTTAAAGTAGATATTTATTATATTCTATTAATATATAATAACTTTATTATTATTATTAATAAAGATAGGCTAAATAATCTAATAATATGAATAGAGATGCATGTGATATTGCTCATGCTTTTTGAAGCATACTTTTCTCTTGTACTTTATAGGAAAGATAGGAGAAGAATAAGTATTTTTCTTTTTTAATTTTTCGGCCCCTCCGACTATTTAAGGGTTTCGGATGTTACGTGGAAACCCTTAAAAGCCTGAGTGGTCGAAAGGGTAAAATTAAAAAAGAAAAATACTTATTCTTCTCCTATCTTTCCTATAAAGTACAAGAAAAAAGTGTGCTTCAAAAGGCATGAGCAGTAGCGCATGCATCCCTAAGGATTTTGGGGGACGTTTCACACCCTGATTCTCGGGGTCACTCACCCGAGGTTTCGCCCCGCTTAATCGAAACGTCTCTGATGACTTTTGCTCTACTCCGTTGTTAGGCTATCTTCATTTCACATCTTGAATTCTAATAGGCCTATATTGCCGAAAACTAAACAAACTATTTGTCGATACCAAAAATCTGGTGTGACATGCACAGAACACAACTTTCAATTTCCGAAGTTCAGAGAAAATTGTGTGCTGTGAGACAGTAGCGTAGCCAGGATTTCTGCTTCGGGGGGGGGGGGGGCAAAAGTTTTATGTACCCCCCCCCCTTCTACAAGAAACTTATTTTTTGTTAGATTTTAGAATTTATGAGAGTTAATAAAATAATTATTTAAAAAAAAAAAAAAATAGGGAAAAGTATTTTTTTGTTTTGGAGAAGGCTTTGGGGGGGGGGGGCCCTGGGCCACTGCTGTGAGACTATCACACCTGATTTTTTAAGATAAATTCTTCAATCAAATTTAGATTTATATAATTCTAGAATTATTGATATTAAATTATTAAATATTCGAGTATTATACACTCCGTTAAACATTTGAATTATTTCATTCCTTTGTGTTTAAGTTTTCCTTTTACATCGCTTAGAGCAGCATAATTATGATAAATACATTCGATTGAAAACATATTTTATTATTATATAAATGGTAAAGAGAAAATGTTCGAGATTAAATGAAACCTGATTTTCTTTGATAAAATTTAACAAATAATAATTTAGTACAAACTTTTATATATTTTTATCCACGAAGTTAACAAAAATATTTGATTAATGCTCGATTATTGTAATATTATAAAAAATAATATTTCAAGTAAAAAAATACAGTAGGAAATAACATAACGTAATTATTGCCCTGGGATTTCTTATGAATCGGCTAACCATACTCAATTTTTAATTACTGTTGATAATGTTTATATACCTGAAATCGGATCTAGAATAATCCAAATCATTTTATTGGTAAATTAGCGATTTGAGTTACCCACCTACCCCACTAGGAAACACGACAAAATTCATTTATATTTCATTATATAATTATTTAATCATAAGCTGAGAAAGAGAGATAACTTGGAATGATATGATGAAATTTGACAAGTCAAATAACTTTTAGATTGCTTTGGGGGTGGCTATCTACAAATCGATAGACGATTGAGAATAAGGGTTGGTTGGTGTTCACAAGGGCATGAAACTTGAAACGTTCGTTCGGACAGACAGACAGGGTGAGTCTTATCAGAAAACTTGTCAAGTCACAAAGACAGCATCCAAGAGGAAGGATGTGGGCTCTGGACCACAAGCACAAGGTGCTCTCAATTTACTCAGAGATCATCTTACTACTTATTTTACTTCCCTCTCGCTTCATATGAAATTTATAAAACAATTAGATGGATTTTTTTTTTTAATCCAGACGAAAATTTCATTAATTTATTAATAGAAAAAGAAGGGGCTCGCTGGTGTAGCGGGCTAGAGAATCGGTTTTTACAAAGAAGATCCAGGTTCGCATCCTGGGCCTACGGGGATTTTTCATTAAATAAAAATATTTATTTTAATCGAATATTGAATCTCACCACAATAGTCCCCAGGCAACTCTACAAGAGGGAGTTGCTGTGACATCCTGACCTATGGAAGGAACGTAAAGAAGGTTCCCTCTCAGTGATGGATTCTTTGTAAGGAGTAGGTGGTACTCAGAGGGTCCCTCCTCAAACTAGGACATCCTCCCTAGCATAGAAGAAGTTGAATAAAGGGACCGAGTGAAGTAGAAATAAGGATTAGTTCTTTTGCTAACAAACGACAAAATCAATATTAATATTGTATTTTTACTAGGCCAGTAAAAATTTTCTTCCAAAAAGACTTAAAAAAATTTATTTTATTATATTCAATCAAATAATCTCAATCGAATAGTTTGAGAGTGAGAGAGATTGTTTTTATTCTTGTTTACTTGCCAAATAATTTTCTCAAATCATATTTTATTAACATTTTTAGATTTCTATAAAATACATTCAATGCTTCAATATCATAAAAGTGAACTTAAATAGTTATTCGCTCTTTCTAGAGTGTTTTTTTTTAGGTCAATTTTCAAAAGATTTATCATTCGTCATTAGAATTTCGACATTTCTATCAAAAGTCAATATTCATTTTTATTTTCTCAGCTTCTAATAGATGGAAGAAAAAAGTACATTCACTATTTTTTTTTCTTTACTTACATCAAACTAGAATTCCAAAAGTGGCTGACTATAATTTCATTATTAAAAATTATATTTTCATATTGTAGAGAAACTTGCTTACATCGGTAGAGAAATTTGGGATTCATTTCCCTCAAAACGTTACGAAATTTTGTCTTCATTTCCACCACCCACAAAACAGATTAAACTAGTAAGGCAGAATTTTCGAACAATGAGTCTCCTAGGAACAACGTGGGCTACTTGACTAGACTCAACTCATTTATACCTCAAAAAATAAATAAAAGTTTCAATCGATGGTCTACTTGTTAGTGAAAATTATTTCAACACTTCTGGTTTATTTTCTAATCCGAATTTGAATTTTGCGTAGAAATTTCATTTTTTTAGTGTTTAATATGAAATATGAATACACAGTAGTTTAAAAAAAAATCTGGTGTGATAATCGCACAGCATACTTTCTCTTGATTTTACAAATGATTACAAATCTTCGGTAATCATGGCAACCATGATAAAAAAACTGAAAAAGTGCTACAAGTAAAGTACTAGTACTCTTTGCCCGTTTTTGTTCAAAAGCTTTGTGTCACGTCCCAGGGGGTACCTTATTTAAATATAAAATTTCAACCTCAGCTATTAGTAAGAAGCTATTATTTTAAATGAAATTTAATAGAGAATCTGATATCCAAACGATTTATATGTGACTAGATTTTTTCCCACTAGTCTTCTTTCTGTTCTTTTTTCCCCCTGCTCCATTTGGGCATTGGTTCAATTCCGTCAAAAGCTGCTGAGATTTCGGCTTTGGAGGGTTCAATAAAACTGAAAGCAGGGTGAACAGTAGCTGTGCTCACCAAGACATAGCTAGAAATCCCTAGAGAGCAATCCCGCTACTTGGCACGAGCATTCCTCAGGATGTCTGGCTTCATTCCCTCATTGCCTCATCCCCTTTGACAAGCTGTAGTAATCTGCTCTCTCGTGATGTTTTTCTGCATAGTCACACACATGGTTGCCTCAGAGATATTAGGGAAATGTGCAAATCTCATCCGAATTTAATGAAGAAAAAGATGTATGGTATTAAAAAAATTAAGTATAAGCTTACTTTTAAATACTAATATGAAATAAAATTTTATTTAGGATAGTTTAAAATCATTTAGCCTACTTATTTATATACAGCACTAAGTGGCCAGAAAAGAGATCAAACCGTGTTATGATTATTTATTTATTAATATGCGCTTTGTCTGTCTAACATTTTAAGACATACATTTATTGAATTACAAACTTTTAAAGAAAAGTAGAGATTATGTAAATTTCCAATTATGAAAATGAGAATAATAAAGAGAGAAAAATTTTCGTGACATTCATTATAATCTAAGGTGACCACACGCCCCGATTTTGTCGGCACAGTCCCGCTTTTTGAAGGACTGTCCCTCGTCCCTCCGATTTTTAAAAATGTCCCGCTTATTGTAGAAAATATCTGCCATTTCTAATTTTAAATATACTGCAAAAATATATTACCAATTATTTATGAATTATTTTAGTTAAGAACCGACCGAACTTTGAAAAGATTGGACGATACTTGTATACTAAAAAAAAAAAAAAAAAAAAAGTCAAATGATTTTCTCAAGAGGGAAAAAATTGGAATTTTACAAAAAACCAAAAAAAAACAAAAAAAACAAACAATCAAGACTAGCCCCCCCCCCCCCCCCTTGTGGATCAATATGGATATAATCGCTTCAATTTAGAGATATTCAGATAGCTCAAAGTATCTTGAAAAAAAAAAAAAAAAATATAAATAAAACTCAGATGCTTTATATAGGCCTAGTTATATGTATTCTTATTTATTTGAAAATTTTTAATAAAATATTTTTAATTAACGTTTACAGTTGAAATTTTAGTTTAACATCATTTTCTACTATCAATAATTAAAGAAGAAGAAGGATGTGAATAGCTCTATAATCATAATCATAAAATCGCAAACTTGTTTTCACTTTAATAAATAAGATTGAACTTAAAGAGAGAATTTTTCACTTTTCCTTTAATCTCGTTACTTGTTAACTTGATTTTAATTAACCTCGTTTTCAAGACTGATTAAAATCGAATGGAGCCTATATAATATTAAGTAGGCATCCAGTTAAATTCGATAAAGCCTTTTTTCTTGACAAAAAAACTTTTGAAATTGATATTTCCTCCAATTATCGCACCCACCCCTCGGTCTCACACCCCCTCGGGCTTTCCGACTCACTCTTAAATATGATGGAGATGTCAATTAAAAACCAAAATAAGTTTTAAATAACTTTTTTTTCTTAAATATACAGAAAATGATTAATTGATGTTTGGTTAAATTTTATCCAATTTTCTGACGTTTAATCCATTACTCAGGGGCTTTCTATTTCTTTCTAAGAGCATTTTCTCTCCTTACGATAGAGATTGAGAAAAGGCTCTCTTGAGTTCATTTTGACTTTCATTAACTTTCATCAAATAGTGATTGGATTTTTCTTTTAAATCTCTCGTTTATTTCCCAGTAATGATTCAAAGATATCCCTTCCAAAAAAAAATAAATAAATAAAAATAAGCTCATCCAAGGCACTGATTATTTGATTGGGTATAGATTTCTTGAGAAATTGAAATCGGATTCAATAGGAGAGATTACCAGATTTATAAAATTAAAAGTTAAAGAGCATTTAAAAAATAATTGATTTTTGAATCTTAATCAAAATCGGTGGAGCGAGAAATTCGAAAAAAACTGAAAAGTACATCAGTAAAGTACTAGTACATTTTGGCCGATTTCGATTAAAAGCTTATTTTCACGCCCTAGGTGGGTGTCTAACTTAAATATAAAATTTCAACCTCCTTGCTCAATTCCTTCATGCTTAAAATTGAACACACACACACACACAAACTCACAGACAGACCATGTCGCCAAAACCACTTTTTTGGATTTAGGGGACCTCAAAACGTGTATATCCATCAAAATCTCGACATTTTGACATGAATCCAATACTTTCTCTCTATTTACCTATATATGTATATTAACATATACATATAGGTAAGAGAAAGTAAAAAGTGGTTTTCGCGACAAGGTCTGTCTGTGTGTCTGACTGTGTGTGTGTGTGTGTCAAATTAAAGCGCGAAGGAATTAAGCTAGGAGGTTGAAATTTTATATTTAAGTTAGACACCCTCCTGGAGCATCAAAATAAGTTTTTAATCAAAATCGGCCAGAGTGCTGCTGTGCAACCAGTCACACCAGATTTTTGTTTATTACTAATTAAAATTATGATAATTATTTTTTTTAATCTAGAAAACCGAAGAGGACGCGATTGGAGTCCGAAACGTCCATAAAAAGAATTAAAATTTTTTTTCTCCTGGCTGCTTATCTCTTTTTCTTAAGAATCAAATATTTTAAAAATATTGATAAAATGGCCCAATGACAGACATCAACAATACAAAATATGCTTTCGGATTGACTAGATGATCTTAACTCCATTAGCAACAAATAAACAGTTTTAGTTCCTACTTTTCTTTAAGAAATTGATTAGTAAAGTAGAGATGGAGATAATCAAGAGAGGAGAAGTTAAGTAGAGTCTCGCTGCACTGATCTACCCCTCACCTTGAAAAATTTTGGAAAAATTGAAATTAAAATGAATTATTGAAAATTTTTTAAAAATATTTTTAAAATGGTTCTGTAATTAACAATTTTTCACCAAACTTAATAAGATAAAATATTTTTATAAAGTTAGAGTCATTGTTTCTAACTTATCATTTGTTTGAAAAATAGGAAAATATTTTTTATTTTAACAGAAAAATATATTAGTAGAGTCTATAATAAAAATAATAGGCTACTCCATAGTGGATTATATATAATCAGTATGAAAAAAGAATTTAATAATTATAATCAAAATAATCAAATGTTTGTATTTGAATTAAATTAGCTGTTATAATCTTATTGTTGGCGAATCAGCCAATCAGAGATGGTTTCTCTGACGTCATCCATCTTCATATGCATTGTCGGCTAGTTGTCCCAGCAGTCTAAAGAAGACGCTTGTGATTTTAACAGTGAGAGTGCGAAATTGTGAATTTGTTTTTTTAATTATGTGTTTTCTCATTCGAGTAATTAATATCGTTTATAGTGTTTCAAAAAGTGTTTTTAAAGGATCTAATAAGGAGGTGAATGAACATCGTTATGGATTGGTGAGTTAATCTGTCTTTATTTTTTTTAAACAAATAGCATAAAAGATGTCGTTGACTCGCGTTTTATCAAAAACTGGGTGGTCATGTAACACCTTAAGATCTAATCTACCTAACCAATACTTCGTTCTTATGCACGTTTTTATAACATAAAAATTATTTTTGTTATTCATTAGGTTAACATATTATTATATTATTTAATTATTATTTCCATTACAAAACAGCTCACAGGGGGTTTTATTAGTATTTATTTTTTATTACATTTGATCTCCCTAACTCAATGGGTTTTTGTTATTAGGTATTTAATGTACTAATATAGTTTTTTTTTATATATATTTAACTGGGATAAAGGGATTGATAAATTATTCGGAAAGAATAATTAATCAAAAAATATTAATCACTCAAAAAGCAATTACCATTTACACAATGTATAATTCTATTAGGTAATTAAATTGCAAGGAATTCAATTAGTGGCCCCCTCCTCCTGTCCTTTTAAATTAACAGACTTGCCTAAGTTTATATACCGGTACACACACCTTTAAAAATTTAAGTTTTTTTTCTTCTTGGGAATTCATCATCAGTCAAGTCTTGCACAAAAGGTTAGCGCGATATAATATTCACAAGAGTCTTTATTAACATAACATAACAAAATTATTTGTTTTTAATCAAAGAAAATTTAGTATGTAACTCGAGTTACATACTAATAAGAATAAGACCTTATTACCGTAATAGAATTCATATGAAATAACGATAATAACCAAGTTTCAACACGTTCTATGTATGTAGTTTTGTAAACATATTCACTATATTTAAATTCAAATTTTATTTATATTTTTTTCCCATCTGATTGATTAAAGGGGAAGATTTTAATCATCTCTTTCAATTAAATTGCGTGTAAAATAATCACATGCTGGAAATCTAATATCTTTCACTAACAATAAATATTTTGTTAATTGGTTTTACGTAAATATTTGTTCCAAGTTTAAATATTAACTAAGATGATTTCATTAATAATAGTTTACTATCTATTTATAAATTCTATGAATAAATTTCTAAACTTGAAATCGATCTCTTGTTATTATTGAAGAAAAAGAAAAATCATCATTCCAATTTGTAAGAATTCCCTCTCTTTTTTTTTCAAACAATTTTGAGAACAAAATGAGAATATACATTTTAAAGAGCATCTAAAAAATAATTGATTAGCTCTTTTCGTTCTTGAGATATTTTGTTCACAGACAGACCATGTCGCGAAAACCACTTTTTTGGATTCAGGGGAGCTCAAATCAAAACGTGTATATCCACCAAAATCACGACATCGAAATTTTGACATGAAACCAATACTTTCTCTCTCTATATTATATAAAGGTAAGAGAAAGTAAAAAGTATCTTTGATATTTAATAACTTTATTAGAAGGGGCTCTCTCTCTCACTAGCGGTAGCATATCAGGTGGGGACGAAGGGGGCGCTCGCCCCTCCCTCCGCCCAAGGCGCATCAAGCCTTTGGCGCCCCTCGATATCGAAATAGGCGCCCTAGCACATCCGGCTTTCCGGCTTTTTTTTCCGCAATCTCCAAGTTTTTCCCGAAATCTCTGGCTTTTTTTTTTTGAAATTTCATAATAAATTCATTTTATATCACAAATCCGGAGAAAAATTACAAAAAAAAAGTCGAATGAGATTCGTATAAATTTAGCCTACTAAATAAAAAAGCTCGAACAAAAAACGGCTCCCCAGTTGGGCTTCACCCTCCCCCCCCTCTCTCCGCCCTCAAAGGCTAGTTACGCCGCTGCTCACTAGGTCAAAATCACTTCGGATTTATTCATTTTATATGGCATTAGCTGCGGAATGTAAAATATTTTGAACGTTTATTTTTTTGCAAAAGAAAAGAAAAAAATTATTTTATAGAGATGCAAATCTCAAAAGAGTATTTATTTAAAATGAATTTTTTTTCTTTTTTTGAATTTAATGACCCTTGACTCTTGATGATTGATGATAAAATAAATGATTAATTTTTTTGTTTTCTAAATGAAATATTGGCATCATAATGAAAGGCAACCTTGACTCTTTCAATCGACAAAAGAAATCGAATCAGACAAAAATCGAAAGGAATAAATAAATAAATAATAATAATAATAATTTCGTACCTTTGATTAATTATCAAAACTCTAAATAAAAATATAACATCTCTCTAATTATATATTATAGTCATTTCTTTTCTTTTCTTTTTTTACTCTAAATTTTGCTAAATAAATAGTCTTGAAAAATAATTGATCCCCGTCCGTCATCACTTCAAAATCTTGGATTCTAAAAAATTCAAAAACATTGTACCGTATTATATTTATTTACACAATTCTCCCCTTAAAAAAAATGATTAATAAAATAAATTCAAAATGTTTTTAAAAAATATAGACATTTTTTGGAGCCCATACTTCTTACAAAATATTTTTAAACCCTTCCTGACACCGGACCTTATGACATGCATGGTTCCGTCTAATAACTATTTTGGCGTAATTGGATTCTCATTTGAAAACCCAATCTATTAACTGCAGAATATATTTTATACCTAAGTAAAATAGAAACAAATCAATCCTCTGTTCGAATTCAATAACAATAATATTAAAAGAAAATGATCAGAAAATTAAAAATATTGCTTTCCTAAAGGAGTTTATCGTTCTCTGTGACGACTTGTTATTACTAAAACCATGACGTCAGAGAAACGTCACTAAAATCATTGATTACTTCATTATAAGGATTTTATTTCGTATTTTTTTATTTGGTAAATCAATTTTTATTCTTTTTTCATTTCAAATATAATTCTTTTCCCTTTTCTAATAAAAATTTATTTCCTATTTTATGTTATTGTCTTAAATTTTATACTTACTAACTTAAGGTACATCGTCGGATAAAAAACAAAATATCATCTTTTTAAAACAAAAATATCACTTTTTTAATCATGTTTTTGATTATCATGATTTATCACAACTTATAATCCAAACCAAATTATCACAGGAATATATAATCACTGAAGGACTCCATTTGCATCAAATATTTCTTTGTGAAATGATATTTTATAACCGTGATAATCTGTACAACTGTCTATTATTCAGTCTGTAAATATTAAAAAGTAAAAATTCATTCATTTTGATTATATTTTAAATAATTTTCTCTTTCTTTTTGTTTCAGGTAAGCATCTTTGCCGGGTGGCAATACATTAGATTTGTAAGTTGCAATCTATTTATTTATCATTTATCAAAAAAAAAGGCTGCCTGAAAGAAAACGGTTTTTTTTTTCTTAAAGTCTTTTTCGGCATCTAAGGCCATTTAGATCCCATCCCTATTTATTTCAAATGATTTGTAGTCAAATCAAATGAAATGAATTTTTCCCGCCTGGAACGGGAGGCTAACCCGGGACCCCGGCGTAGAAAGTCAAATTTATTAAAATCAGAAAAGTAAAATCACAGTGGAACCTCGCTTCAAAAGCATAATTGGTTCCAAAATCATACTCGTAAAGTGAAACACTCGTTTGCGAAACAATAACATTCTTCTCTAAGATCTGTCACCCCATGACACAGCAAGAGCGGATCCAGAGGAGTTTCTTGGGGGGGAGGGGAGGAGAGTAGGTGGGGGGGGGAGAAAAGGGGGGGGGGGGGGGGGGGGGGGGGGGGGGGAGGTAATCTGGTGTGACTGGTCGCACAGCACACTATTTTTTTTTAATTTCGGTAATTTAAAAGCACATTCAATAATTGTTTGCCAGAATATAAATACACATCAAATTTTTAAGTATTAATTTTAAAAATTTTACATTAAAAATAAATTTTTTTGCGAAAAAAGGTATTTTTTTCGAATCTCGGGGGGGGGGGTAATTGCCCCCTTTACCCCCCTTGTATCCGCCCTTGGTCGCACAGCACACAATTTTTTCTTACTTTTGGTAATTTCAAGGTGTAATTCTGTACTTGTTTAACAGAATATAAATACAAATCAAATTTTTAAGTAGGCCTATTAACTTTTAAAATTTTATATTAAAAATAAAATTTAATCCCCAAAAAAAATCTGGTGTGACTGGCCACAGCACACAACTTTCTCTTACCTTCGGTAATCGAAAGTTGTGTACTGTGCTTGTCACACCAGATTTTTTGTGTCGACATGTATTTAGTTTCCGACAGTAGGGTACAATTGAATTCAAGATGTAAAATTTATAAGTATGGGAAAATATTTATATTTTGATACCATGGCAACCATTTCTCCTATCTTTTTTATGGAGTACAAGAGTAAAGTGGTCTTCAGAAGATTTCAATCACAAAATGAGAATATACATTTTAAAGAGCATCTAAAAAATAATTGATTTTTGAATTTAAAAAAAAATCGTTGAAGCAAATTTTGAGAAAATCGAAAAAAACTGAAAAAGTACATCAGTAAAGTACTAGTAATCTTTGGCTGATTTTGATTAAAAGCTTATTTTTCCGGTCCAGGAGGGTGTTTAACTTAAATATAAAATTTCAGCCTCATAGCTCAATTCCTTCATGCTTAAAATTGAACACAGACACACCCACACACACACCCACACACACACCCACACACACACACACAGACAGACCATGTCGCGAAAACCACTTTTTTGGATTCAGGGGACCTCAAAACGTGAAGATCCATCAAAATCTCGACATCGAATTTTTGACATGAATCCAATACTTTCTCTCTATATATATATTACATATATACATAGGTAAGAGAAAGTAAAAGGGAGTGATTACCCCCTCTACCCCCTCCCCCCTCTTGTATCCGCCCTTGAGACACAGACTGATGCGCACATTCCAGGATTTCTCCTCTCCTCGCCCTTCGTTATGCGCAACGTCGCTCGTTAAGCAAGTCATTATTTTTGCTCGTTATGCGAATTACTCGTAATGAGTGGTGTTCGCTAAGCGAGTTTCTACTATTTACAAACCTTTTTTTTTTGCAAATCTTGCCCTAGGTGATCTACTTTAATTTAATATTTGATTTTTTTCTTTTTGATGTCAATATACAGTGTCAGCACTAGTGCACTATATTCTTCTTTCTTCCTTAATCCCTCACATGTCCCACGAAATAGAAATTCTAATTAACAAAACATGATCGTAGAAATTCTTGTTAGCCATTAATTAATCCTATCTCGGTGTTTATATAGCTCAAGTACAGTACCACATTAAAACATATCAGACAGCCAACTCTGTGCCTTCTCTAAATACGGTGAATGAATGAAAAATGTTCCAATTGCCACGCCTGCCATTTCGATTTGATTTCTGACTGTTGAGATGGGCCTTTTATTGGCCGAACGTGCCAAGGGCAAAAGGGCCGGTCGGATTGCAAGAAAGTCACGTTCAAAACAAAAATCCGCCCCAGAAATGATAACAGGAATACGCCTATAAAATATTAATCAAGCAAATTATAAAATTTTTTTTTAATTCATATTAATTATAAATCAATTACAATATGCATTCCACAGGGGTAAAATTTATTTTTTCTCTATTCATTTCAAAAGTTTTTTATTCATTGAGGGATGTAGATAAAGAATTCGCTTGGATATAGTAAATACCTTCTTTAATTTATTTTATTAAAAAATATCGAAACAAAAAACAGGCTCAGTCATTGACTATGTTCAGGGGGTTAAAAAATACCTAAGAATTGTTGCTTATTCTTCTTAGTTCGTGTAATTCATGGTTGCCATCCAAGTACTCACTTGTCGATTTAAATAAAAATATTTTTTTTTTGCAAAATTATAAAAAATGTTAATTTAAACTTCTTATTTGATTGTGTACCGGTAACATTCGTTTTACGCGGCCCTTTGTTTTAAGTTTGTAAAATATATAAATAATATTTATTTAAATCATTTGGGTTGCAAATGGTGTAAATAAATGGGCCTGGATCATTTGTATAATTTGTAATTTATATATTATGTATCATTTAAAGCCTGTGGCCTAAGATGCCGGAAAGACTTTAAAAAAATATCAAAAAATTAAATAATTTTTCAACTATTACTGTAGTTTAAAAAAACACTTGACAAGAATGAAAGCCCCTGAATATTCACTTTATCAGCAAGCGGGTTAATTTGGTGACCTATCTTCCAGTTAGGCATAGTGGGCAAAATGAACTTACAGGAACATACATGCTATTCATTTCAAAACAAAAAACACCTTGGTCCTCTTATTATCAGAGCAATTAATTAGAATTATATTTTTAATGAATATTCTTTCTGCTCCAGGAATTTTTTAAATTAAAATTAACAATATCATTTTACATTAAAAAAAAGGCAAGATATAAGATTTAAATATTTCTTTCTCCCTCATCTCTTTTTTTTTTTAATCTGGCGATTGTATTTCATTAAACTTTTATGACAAAGCTTTCCATTCTTTAACAATTTATTTATTATTATAACTCTCTGATCTACTTTTCAAAGTTATTAGTTAGAACAATTTAGCAATTCTAAAGAAATGAAATTTGTCTCATTTTATTAATAGAAAAAAAAAAATGCAAATTGTCTTTTCTTTAATGATAAAAGAAGGATGAGATTTTTATCAACTTTAAGATTACTTTTGAAACATTCGGAATCTTTTTTTTATTTCCTCTGAATGTTATGTTTCTCCCAAAGGCCATTTAGACATTACAAATTATCAAGGAAAAGATGGAGCCAATAATATAAGCATCTATTGTAGGAGCAGCGTTTAAACGTACTTTTAAAAAAACTAGACTATTATAAGAAATTTTTCAATCAGATTTTTTTTTAATGAATTACGTGTATACTCATAAGGGATTTTTTTGTTATCAAGCTAATACAGCAAACCAAAAATCTTAAATTTTTTCTAAATTTAAAAATGAATTTATTGTTATTTTTAATCACATATTAATTATGAAAATTTTCAAATAAGATTAGTAGATATTATTTAAAAATTATGTGTCAAATAGTTCAGCATTCCTGCAAAAGATGGCAGACAAGTCTAACAGCCGATACCCTATCGAAAAGTTCCGAATTAATGAGTGTTGAAAAATAGAGGATTTTAATATTGGCTGCATCCTCTCCTTGGTAATCTAATTCTGTAACAGCCAGAACTTTTTATATAATTACAAATATTATATGTAATAAATAGTATCGTGGCATTTTTACACGATTCCTCAGGATCACCATTTCGAAGCTCTCCTTTGTCTTGTTCAGTGTAATTCTTAGCCAGTTAGTCCATAATAACAATTTGTATTAAATCGCCTATCGTTTTTTAAAGCTCTCTCAAGGGTGAATTAGGCAGGCCTAAAGCCCTTTGTCTTTGTTATCTCAATTCGTCCTTGAAGAATAGACTATCCCTGAGGCTTTCCTCTTAAATTTAAGCTGTCAATTTAATCTATTCTCCAAGGTCGTATCTTGCTAAATGATACAGGGACCTTTGAGAGAGACATTCTACATAGACATACAAATCCTTTTAGTCTATCCAAGATAAAATAGTATCTACATTGTAGAACTTATTACTTTCTCTTACCTATATATGTATATAGAGAAATTATTTGATTCGTGTTAAAATTTTGATGGAAATACATGTTTTGAGGTCCCCTGAGTCCAAAAAAGCGGTTTTTGTGAACAAAATAACTCAAAAACGAAAAGAGGTTGAAATTTTATGTTTATGTTAGGCACCCACTTGGCACGTTACACGAAGCTTTTGAACAAAATCGACCAAAGAGTTCTAGTATTTTACTGATGTACTTTTTCAGTTTATTTTTTTTCTATTTTCTCAAAATTCACTTCAAATATTTTGATTAAAATTCATAAATCTATTAATTTTTAGATGCTCTTTAAAATGTATATTCTCATTTTGCCCTTAAAATCTTTTGAAGCACACTTTACTCTTATACTTCATTGGAAAGATAGGAAGGTTCCTTTACCGAAGATAAGAGAAAGTTGTTACATTCCAGTGGCGGATTAATGCAATTTTGTCGGGGGGGGCGGTTTTTTATTTATTTTTTTTATTTAAGGATTTTGTCGGCATCTATGCCCATTTAGACTCCTTTCCTATTTATTTAAATTGATTGGTAACAAATTCAATTGAAATTAAAGAGCGGAAATCATAATTTCTTTAGATTACTAGTTTTTATAACGTTTTGAATTTCTTCTCGGGGGGGGGGGATCGCCCCTCGCCCCCCCCTCCTTTAATCCGCCCCTGTTACATTCGGTAATTGAAAGTTGTGTTGTTGTTTAGTCACACCAGATTCTTTAAAGTTCACAATGAATGATTTCTTTCCATCTTTTTGGCCACCTATTTGTTTTATACGTACAATATTTTTTATTAAAAAAAAATTCAATTTTATTTCGATATTTGTTTACCATAATAATAATCAAATAACTTTTAATATTGAATATTTCCCTGGCAAATCGACGCCAAACGTGAAGAGATTTTTTTTTCAATTATAAAAGAAACGATCTCACTCCCAATAAGTCAAACAAAAATTTAATTAATTCTCTTTCAAAGTTTGAAATTAAAATATAAGCTTATAAATATAGCTAAAGAGTGTGAGACTTTCAGTGAATTCATCATTCACTTTGCTGACAGATTTGTAAAAGAAATTTTATTTAATTGAAAAGTTGATAAACTTTCTTTTCCACTTGCTTTGTTCTTTTCAGCTTCCAGTGTATAGCTTTAATAAATATAAATTATATTTACTAACCTTAAGATTCTTTTGAATCGATTGTCACCTCATCTTACTAATTAAATCTTTCACCTACAAAAATTTCATCTTTTTTAAAAAGGAAAAGGTATTTAGAAAATGATATACCCTTCCCTTCCTATAATTCTCTCACCTCACAGGGATCAGTAGTTCACTTTCGGTTAAAATATAGGTCATCTTCGTTCTCATACTCATATTAGTATTTTTTATAGCTATTTCCTTATTTTATTCCCATTTTTATTTACTTTTACGACACTTTTTGATTTTCTCCGCCTTTTCCACACCACCTGGCTGACTCTTACTTTTTTCTAATATTAATATTATTACTTCTTGGATTTTGTACAAGCAAACTACTGTATAGCGTCTGTAAAATAATTTTCCACAAGCATTTTAATTGTGCAAGCCGCTTGATACTCGATTCAATTTTAATCATGCACAAGCATATTTGAGCAAGCAAAAGTCTTCGTCATTTTATAGACGTCTTGACATTTGATATCTTTTTTTTTTTTTTTTTTTTTTTTTTGACCCATTCCCCCCCCCCCCTTATTTTTTAAAATGTTTTTAGGAAAAAAAAAAAAAAAATTTTTTTTCTTAAGGGGGGAAGGAAAACCCCGCCTGCCGGGGGGGGGGGCTATTTTCTCCTCACTAAACCATGGCTCCCGGGCACATTTGATATCTATTAATATTTAATATATATTAATTTATTTCGTGTGGTGCCCAATGGAATTTGTACATGCTGGTACAAAAATATTGCACATGCATGATTGTCAAGTTTGCAGTTATGTACGAGTGTAGCCGCCTTTACTTGAGAGTTGATGTTTCAAGTCAAACTTAAAAAACTCGAATCTATTTCAGGAAATTTCTAATTATTTAATACTACCTTAATACTATCGACCCAGCATACTTGGTTTCGTTTACTTCTAATTATTTAATTTATAATTTTACGGAATAAGGCCTATTTTACAAGAGCATTTTTGCTGTCGACGTTTCGAGGACATTCATTCTCTTCATTGGGATTAGGGTTTGGAAAAAACCGGAAAATTTTGAAAACCGGTTTTTCGGTTTTTTACAAAGCGGAAAACCGGTAACTTTTAAACCGTTTTTTTTTTCAACACCTGAATCTATTTTGAACGCACCGCCATTTTTTTTTTTTTTAACACTCACTTTTTTTCCCATTCACACAGTCTTCTCTTCCTTCAACTTAGGCAATATAAGACTTTAAACGATAACCGCTATTAATGAATATATCTATTGGGGGTCCAGCCATTCTTATTTAAGCCATTTGGTATCCAAAATAAAAATAATCGGACTGCGTGAGTCCGAACCCAAGAAAATTATTATTACCAGCCTACTATTTCAATCCAATGCCTGCTTGAGGATTTGTTTACATTCATAGAATACAAAAAATACATAAATATTTCTCTCGTATTTCCTATGGGAGAAATCGTAACTTTAGGAATTCATAACTCAAAAAAATCTAGGAATTTTGGGACCCGAGTATTTTTCCTGGACACTCCATAAAGTCCTCTATAAGACTGCAAAATTTCCGTCATTCCAATGTAAAAAGTTGGTCAAAGAGAACGAGATAGTCGACGGACAGACAGACAGACACTCCGCTATTATTATATATAGATTATTGGAGTATTGGAAAAAAAGGGGGAAAAATAAATAATTTATAATTTTTTTAAATTTGTTTAAGGTCTTTTTCGGTATCTAATGCCATTTAGACCCCATCACTATTTATTTCAAATGATTGCTAGCCAATTCAAATGAAATAAATTTTTCTCGCTTGGAACGGGAAGCGAACCCGAAATCCCAAGCCACTAGAAGCTAATAATGTTTTCTCTCTGAGTCACGGAACACGGGCTATTTTATAATTTGAATACAAGTAGCCTATTACTGAAGAAAAAAAAAAAAAAACCGAATTCGGTTTTTCGGGAAAAACTCGGTTTCTCGGTTTTTGAAAATTAGCTAAAAAACCGGTTTACCGGTTTCGGTTTCCACCGGTGTCCAAACCCTAATTGGGATAGTCAAATACTCAGGCCGAGATTTCTTGAATCTACCTCCACTACTCAACTTATATTATTATTGTTTTGACTGGCCATATCGTGGAACCTCACCTACATGCCCAGTAAACCCGCATCTTTTAATTTTATTTGTATAATTATTCGACATTCCAATGTCCGATCTAATTTATATTTGCTTCAATTGCTTATCGTATACAATACAGATGCTTATAAATTTTAAAATCAACTTTATTTTATTTATAACCTTTCACACTGAGTCGCTTTGGGTTTGAGAAATTGTCCATTTTCAAGCAGAATTTATTTCCTAACAAAAAGTTTTTATGATCATCCTTTTTTTACTGTCGATCAGAGTAATTTTTTTTCTTCTACCTCTATTTTGAAAAGCTTTGTATAAAATGGAATTAACGGTATATGGAATTTACCGATAACAAAATATACATTGGTTGTGATAGAAGCTGCGGTCCAATTTATATTAGAATTGTGACTTTTTATATTATTATTATTATTATTATTATTTCCTTTCGGGATCCCCGTTTGTTAACTCGAGGACCTTTTGTGCACGAAGGCACATACCTCGCGTCTAGTATATTATTATAATTTAAACTACTACAATAGATTGGTTGAAATTGAAGGCTAACTTTGTTTATTACTATAACTTTTTGAGTGAAATATTTTGTTTCTTTTTGACACTAAATAAATAAAAAAATTCATTAAGTCAGTAAATTTTACTATGAATGGGATGCTAACTTTGAAAAGTAGAGTGGCAGACAAAACAGGACACAATAAAATTTCCAGTGATAAGACGTTATAGCCTAAATTTACTCGATTATAGGGAATTAATAATAAAGCCAAAACTTCTTATCTCGGAGAATTTCCACCTCTGCCTTCCTTTTCAAAAATTTATTTTATAAAGTTAACTAGATCGACTGTCAAAATCTTTCAAGGATTTGATAGAAGTTTTGTATGAAAAACCTTTTGTATAAAATAAACTAACACATCAGTTAGTATTGATAATGTTTAAATGTCATCTATCAAGATAAAATTGTGATATGCAAACATTCAAAAAATACTCCTATTATAGATAAACACCAGATTGTTATGTTAACTCAATTTAAAAATTTATAACTATTCATCATATTGAAAAATATATTTCCATTGCAAATAAAGGTTTGAATTTCATTTTAAATATTAGCATAATTATTTATTCTAATAATAAAGTATAAAATATTTTTAGTGGGAGAATATTGTCATTTTTTTTAATTCGCTTGAATTGAGAGGAAAACGAAAAAAAAAAAATAAATTCATGAATTCCAAACGAAATCTATTCACCTCAAAACAACATTAATTAAAGTAGATTTTGGGAAAAGGAAGAAAAAAAAATTCTAAAATGGCTGTTTATCAGGCAGGAGAGCGCACAATTTATTTATTTATTCCAAGGGGGTTGGACGCGTCGCACTTTGGCGACTAATGGAATCCCACAGGAGGAGAGCGAGAGAGAGAGAGAGACCAATCGTGCATGGGATGCTCTCGTGGGATGAGGAAAAAAAGCAGGACATGACCATTAGCTGTTTCGAACGCTTAAGCAACCAAGTGAAATGATTTTTAAAAAAGTGAGAAAAACCTTAAAAATCTGGTGTGACTGGTCGCACAGCACACAACTTTCTCTTACCCTTCAGAAAGAGAAAGTTGTGTACTGTGCTTGTCACACCAGATTTTTTGTGTTGAGATATATTTAGTTTCCGACAGTAGGGTACATTTGAATTCAAAAATTAAAATTTATAAATAGAAAAATATCTGCCCTCGGGGCTTGGTGTAGAGGTTAGCGTGCTAACCTCGTATACCAAACGTCGCGGGTTCGGACCCCAGGCAGTCCGATGATTTTATTTAAGCCAATTGGATACCAAATGGCTTAAATAGGAATGCCTGGACCCCATATATGTATATTAAAATCAATAACGGTTATCGTAAATGTCT
Source organism: Euborellia annulipes (assembly GCA_023213315.1). Taxonomy (NCBI): domain Eukaryota; kingdom Metazoa; phylum Arthropoda; class Insecta; order Dermaptera; family Anisolabididae; genus Euborellia; species Euborellia annulipes. Next base: position 69,770 of record JAKCPI010001735.1, on the reverse strand, counting down.
TAAATGGCCTGAGTTGCCGAAAAGACAGTGTGAATGTGAATGTGTGTGTGAGTGTGAGAAAAAAGTGTGAATGTTTATAAAATATCTATATTTTGTTACCATGGCAACCATTTTTGCTATCTTTCCTATAAAGTACAAGAGTAAAGTGGCCTTCAGAAAATTTCAATGCCAAAATGAGAATATACATTTTAAAGAGCATCTAAAAAATAATGGATTTTTGAATTTTAATCAAAATCGTTAAAGCAAATCAAAAAAAAAAAAACTGAAAAAGTACATCAGCAAAGTACTAGTACTCTTTGGGCGAATTTGTTCAAAAGCTTATTTTCACGTTCTAGGGAGGTGCCTAACTTAAAAATATAAAATTTCAACCTCGTAGCTCAATTCCTTCATGCTTAAAATTGAATACTTTCTCTCTAAATGGTGCCTATGTATATTAACATATTCATATAGGTAAGAGAAAGTAAAAAAATAAAAAAATTTTCTTCCTTTTACAATGTCATTTTTAATAAGATCCTCACCTTGTATATCTAGCTGCTACTGTTGGCAAAGTCAATAATTTTCAGATGAGATTGAATTAGCTTCAAATAGATTTCGAAGCTCTTTACTCACAAACAGATTATGTTTGTATTTGTATTTAGTCTGCTTGCTTCCTCATTGACAAACACTAATTCCAGGTGCTTTGTATTCTCCCACTCACCCCTTCTCTCCTTTCTCTTTCTGACTGAACGAGAGTCAAATCTAAACTATTCCTTAGGGAGATTTCCTTTTTATTTCTAAAAGATTCAATCTACATCTTTTATTTGTTCACATCTAAGATTCTATTATTTTCAAACAGATAATTTCCCCAAAGAATAATTGAAAGCAAAGGAAATTTTTTTTTTATCGTGAATTTTTAATTCCTATAGTTTATTTTAATTAATTATTTTTTTGTATTTCTGGAGAGAAGAGAATAAGTGCCTTGAATAATAAATTACATATCTAGGAAGGGGAAAAAATTATTATATCTGTGAAAGATTTTATTTTCTTTTTCCTTGCAGATTAAACTATGAAAATTTTATTTTGATTTGTTGAATGAAATTTATTCATAAATACATATTAGGTACCTCTGTCTTTTTGAGATAATCAAGAACTGCTAGGATTGGTTGCTATCATTTTTCAAATTTAAAACTATTAAACTGATTGAATAATATTAAATTGAAACTCTACAATAAAATTGAATAGCTGTAGATATTTAATTAAAAGAATGGTATGGAAGCCTTCCCGGGAACAGCAGACAGGTGAAATAAAAAAGTTTTATAGTTTGTTGCCGACGTTTTGAGTGCTTGTCGCTGCATCCGAGGGCAAACAAAATTGTCAGAATTTAGTACAGGTGGTGCAGTATTGAATCATCTGTTTCTGACAATTTTGCTTGCCCTGAGAATGAAGAGACAAAAACTCGAAACTTCGGCAACAAAATATAAATATTCACCTGTCTGCTGTTCCCGGGAAAGCTCCCGTCCCCTTCTTCTAACTAAACTCTATTTTTTGATTTCAAAGTCTCATGCTTTTTTCAAAATTTGATCTGATTCACTCTTTAAACTCATAAATTATTAATTTCATTCGATATTATCATACTCCGGTTGAGTTTTTTGAATCATCTATTCTTTATTACTTTCTCTTACCTATAAATGTTAATATATATAGAGAGAAAGTATTGGTTTAATGTCAAAAATTCGATGTCGAGATTTTGATGGATATACACGTTTTGAGGTTCCCTGAAAAAAGTGGTTTTCGCGGCATGGTCTGTCTGTCTGGGTTCAATTTAAAGCATGAAGGAATTGAGCTAGGAAGTTGAAATTCTATATTTAAGTTAGACACAAAGGCATGAAAATAAGATTTTAATCAAAATCGCCTAAAGAGTACTAGTACTTTACTGATGTACTTTTTCAGCTTTTTTTCGATTTGCTCAAAATTCGCTCCAATGATTTTGATTAAAATTCAAAAATCAATTAGTTTTTAGCTCTTTAAAATGTATATTCTCATTTTGCCTTCGAAATCTTATGAAGCACACTTTACTCTTGTACTTCATAAGAAAGATAGGAGAAATGACTGTCATGGTAACAAAATATAAATATTTTCCCATACTTATAAATTTTACATTAAAAATAAATAAATAAAAAAAAAAAATTTACATCTTGTATTCAAATGTACCCTAATGTCAGAAACTAAATATACGTCATCAATATACAAAAGAGACAAAAAAAATCTGGTGTGACAAGCACAGAACACAACTTTCTCTTACGAAAGTAGAGAAAGTTGTGTGCTACCAGTCACAACAGAATTAACAAAGCTGAAAATATTAATAAAAAGTCAGAATATGAATTTTATTAAAAAAAGTAAAAAATCACTTTATTTTTCTTCAATCGATTCATCAATATACAGAAAAGAGACAAAAAAATAAACTCACTTTTGTGAAAGATAACAAGTTTTTTTTTCCTTTTCTTGATACAAATTCTCTTTGAGAAAATATGTAGATTTTTATTTCAAAATAAATGAGTTTATGATATATCAACATACTAATATCCTAATAATAATAGTAGGCCTAAATAAATTTGCCTAGCCTATTTCCAAGATAATTTTTTTCAATTTATAGTTGATTAATTATTCTCTTTCTCTCTCTCTATATAGGAAAACTTTTCTAATAAAAGTTGTGTAAATTACCCACACTCTTATTTTTTTTCTAACTCTACTTAATATTTTTTTTATTACTTCTTTAGACTATCTCTTTTAGTTTAAAAAAAAAAAAAGAAAAATATTAAAAACTTTCAAAATACTTTTCCTAATTAGTACCTAGTGACGTGAAACTTAATTTAAGCAAGAGGGACAGTCCCAAAGGGAGTAAATTTTGTTCTCTTCAAAGCCTTCAAAATACTTTTTCTTTTTTAATTCTTCCCCCCCCCCCCCATCATTTGGATGAAAGCCTGGACCCCAATAAAATTCTTAGTAACGTTTAAAATCTGGATGGCCTAATATGCCGAAGAGTATTAAAAAAAAATTCTTCTAATTTAGAATTGTACTTCAAATGAGGATTTGTCTTCTCTCTGGAAATATTTTGAAATGATGTATAAAAAAGTAAAAATAGTTTATATAGCATGTAATATGCACTACATGGTCCCAGAAAATGTCCTTCATTCATTATCTCATTCATAATTTTACTTTTGTTTGTAAATTTTATTCCGAGTTGATTAAATCAATTTGTCTGTTTTGTTGTTCCCATGATGATTATTCGACTAATTAGAAAATATTTTATGTTTGATAGTCATGTACATGGACACATTTTTTGGATAATTAAAAAAAAAAAAAGAGAAAGAGAGAGCATATGCGCCGGAACTGGGGGAGGCAAGGGTACATCCCCCCCCCTGACATCCTATAGGAGGGGGCAATATGTCTTTTTTATTTCATTTATTTTTAAAAATGATACATTTTTACTATTTAAAAATAAAATCTAAAAAGAGAAAGTAAAAACTAAAAGAGTAAGAAATTCATTATTTTCCAAAAATATTTTATATACCAGGTAGACCCTATAGTATAATTTCTAAATTTTTTTTAATTTTAATTTTATTAAAATTGTGATTTTATTTAAAATTTTTAAAGCTTTATAGTATATTTGTTTTATACTATTTGAACATATTAAATTATTTTAATTTACTAAAAAATTTTTTTTCTCCTCCCCCCCTATTCAAATTCGTTCCCCCCCTGAGGAGAGAGAGAGAGAAGAAATGCCTTAATGATCTAAATGTCACTGGTTGGGGGGGGGGCGCGCCCCCCCCGCCCCCCGCCCCACCCCCCCCCCCCCCCCCCCCACCAACAAAAAATAAAAAAAAAAAAAAAAAAAAAAATTATTTACTATAAAAAAAAATTTATTAATAAAAAAATAAAAAAAAAAAAAAACAACCACCATTTTTTTTTTTACACCCCCCCCGGGGAAGGGGGGGGGGGGGACCCCCCCCCCCCCCCCCCGCTACGCCACTGCACTGGTTAGCTTCCAGTCCTGTAGCAAAATATATTTAAATCTCAAATAAGTAGCAACGAATTCTCAATCTTTAGAAAAAAAAAAATATAGTCAGGGCTATAAGCGCCTGACCCTTGGATCTTGACGTAGAAAAATTACTACTGCTCCTCGGGATTTGCACAATTTAAAAAAAATCAGTACAGGCCTACTGTATCAGCAAATTAATGTTTTTCTTATCTATGAAAATTTTGATATATGCCTCCTCCTCAGACCTTTTAAAACCACTAATTAATTTATTATTCGGTTTTTTACTTTTTTTATTCTTGTCTTTCACTTACCATAATCATCTAAGGGTAAAACCATTTGAGCAAGTGCCATAAAATATCATCAGAGCACTTGTCTTATGGTAGTTGGCAAACGTTTGGATTGCAATTAAACTAAGCAGATCGTAAAAGATTAACGAGAAGGCCCCTTCAATGACCCAGATCTCTCTTGTTGAGCCCTTTAAGAGGACACTGTGGAAGGAGGGGGAGGGTTAAAAAAAACGAAAAAGAGCAAAAGGAAAAAAAAATGAGAATCCTACACACTCACTCAAGTGGAAAGAAACCTAATCGTTTTGTAAAAGGGAAGAAAATGATTTTTTCACGGCAATCGAAATTTCCAATACATCAAAGGAAAAATTTATTCTAAAATATTGGTTGGCTACCAACGAGTATCTCTCGCTCTCGGTATAGTCTTTCTAACCACAACGAAACACGCATCTCTAAAAATGCTTACTTCCCACTTTGAAAGCCCTCTCGGGACAATCGTAAAATTTTATTTCTTTCATATTTATAAATGATATTCGGTTTCTGTTTACACTCCAGTCTCGACTAAACTTTGAATTTCAAGATTTAAAAAAATCTTAATATCTGTCCAAAAAGTATGTGAAGTAATTAGTCATTAGCAGGGCCGCAGACAGACTTGACGGGCCCCGGGTGTATATAATAATATTGCCCCCCCCTCCCCTCTATAAGTTTTTTTTTAATAATTCAATAGGTTATTATGGCCATCAATTTTTTTTTTACTCAGTTTTTGTCACAATTATACGTACGACTTAATTCATCAATATACCAATGGTGCTATCATTTATTAATGATTTAATTAATCTCACTCAATACTTTTCTTGATATTAAGGAAAATTGTCTAGGGGTGAAGAAACCACGAAAAGTATTTATTAATATTTTTTTTTCAGTAAAATAATTGATATAAATGAAGTGGGAGAAAACAAAAATAATCAAGATTTATAGGCCTCTCTCCTTCCGTAGCCATAAATTTAAACAGAACGGATTATAGAGATTTCTAAAGTGAATTAAACCCACCTCTAATGTGACGGTCTCAAAATATGGAAAATAAATTCATTATTAAAAAAAAGTTGAAATTCTCTTTTGTTAGTTTCTCGTTTATGTAAAACATTTAGTAGTTATAGGCTCTACAATCAAATATTTTATGGTATTTACACATTTTATTTACTTTAGAATTATGCACGGACGGTATTGAATCTCACCGGGGTCTGGTCGTAGCTTCCACTCGGTTCTTTTTATCCAACCTTTAATTTCCTTTTCTATGCTAGGAAGGATGTCCTAGTTCGAGGAGGGGAGTCCCTCAGCACTGGCGTGTAGACTACCCCTTTCGAGAAATGCATCCCTGAGAAGGAGCCCTAAGATGCCGTAGACTTAAAAAGTATTTCATTCTGGTTTTGGATATCTTGAAAATATAAGTTCTTCACTCTTTAAACCTACCTGCGCTATGAATTATTGTAATAAATCTTTTTTTGATCCTCTCCAGCTAGCAATTAATCAAATTCGAATCTTAATTTATTCTTAAAGTTATTAATTATTTATGTTAATAACTAAAAAAAAAAATATCCATATGCATGACAGAATCCAAACACTGAGGGAATTTGGGAGCAGCTGACAAAAGTAGAAGGGAGCAATGTGACAGATGGCTGAACGTGCTTCTCTCTCAACGTTTTAATATTAATAGAAAAAGAAAAGGAAAAAAAAATATTAATAATCTTGCTTCTTTTCTGCAAAAAAAAAAAGAATCAATAGAAAATTCTATTTTGGAATCATATTTTTTGATCATGATTTCGTTAATATACTACTACTCGTATTTACAAATTATTTAGATTATTTATAGATCCACTCCCTATTCTTTATGATAACGTTGCGTACGTAACTAGAAGGTAAAATTTAACCTGTGACCTTTCTAGATAATTTAAAGATAGAAATTTATTATCCTATTAATAGTAATAAATTCATTTTCTAGAGTATATCTGTCTATCTACTATGCTAACGCTAATGCCAACTTGCAATAAATGTCCCCCCCCTTTCCCTTAAAAATAATGTCGAATTTTCTATAATTTCTTCCAAACTTATACTGTAGGCTTATTTCTAACTAAAATAATTTATTGAATTTTCAGGTTAAATATTTATTTTCTAAATATTTATATCTTCTATATTTATATAAATCTATAATTTACTTATGTCCATCGGTCACGCGTTATTTGAGCAACTTCTAGTGGAAATTTTATATTTTTAAAAATTATAAGATATTTATTTTCGTTTCGAAACTCATAAATTTCTGAGTTAGTAATTGTTGAAGTTTTATTCATAATGTATGATGGATATATCAAGTTTATTAATTAGGCCATTCTACTTAAAGATAATTAAATAAACTTCAAAGATCTTGCAAATAACACTAGAAAGAAATAACGAGGGTTCGCCGAAGGCGGGTTCGAGCCGAATATTCGTGTAATTTTAATTTAGGGAAAAACAAAAAAGAGGACGTTTGATTAAATAATTTAATATATAACAAATTATGGGAGTTGTAGAATTGGATTAATAAAAAGAGGGTGCAAAAAAACATATTTTTTTAAACATTTTATTCCAGAACGTTTCGGCTATGATCAGCAAAGTCATCTTCATCCTTTTAGAGTATAGGCTTATTTATATTATTAACTTACAAAAATAGATTTGTCTTTTTTTTTTTTAAACATTCACACTTTTTTCTCATTCACACTCACATTTACACACTCGTTCACACAGTCTTTTCGGCAACTTAGGCCATTTAAGACTTTAAACGATATCCGTAATTAATTATTATACATATTGGGGTCCAGGCATTCTTATTTAAGCCATTTGGTATCCAAATGCCTTAAATAAAATCATCGGACTGCCTGGGGTCCGAACCCGCGACGTTCGGTATAGAAGGTACCAACTACTCCAAGCCCCGTGGGCAGATTTGTCTTTAATACAGTTCATATGTATTTTGTCGAAAGCAAGTCTATAATATATTAACAATTATCAACAAAAGAGTATGCAAGTTCAAGGCCCTAAATAAATTGAAAAACCCCCTCACGAATTAAAAAAAAATCTTTCAATTTATAAAGCAAGAAAATCTTAATTTTGAGTATGCACACCTATTTATTTTGTTTAATTGGCAGCCAATAGAATTAAATAAATTTTTATTATTACTTAGGAAGCCAACCACTAATCGTAGTAAATGAAAATCGTATGCTTCAAAAGAATGGGACAATCAAACAAAATTTAAGAAAAAGTTAGCCTAAAGAGAGAGATTGTAAAGTCCTTTTGTTTCCATATTACAATTCAACTTCATCCTTCGTTTGGAAGGATTCGGATGTTAATAAGAAGTTGAATTAAGTACAAGTCTTAACTTTCTATAACAAGGGAAAGCTATAATTGAAGGGTTATGCTGTTAAATTGAACAAGTTGTGAGTGAATGTTTGCCGGTCGGGAAACTAACGAAAACGACAACAAAACAAATATCCCAACTGGCAATAGAAAAAGCGAAAAAGAGAGAATAGATTCGAATTTCGAAGATAGTGAGAGACACGAGCGAATGGGAGTGAAAAATTGTTCATTGATTGAATTGGATTTGTATGCCTATTTGCACATTGTTTTGTTTTTGCTTTTTTTTTTTCTAAATACAGATGTCGATTAGATAAATAGATATTCTTCTTTTATGTTCTTCGTGATTGGAGAAGTGAAAAAAGGGAATAATAGTAAAAAGAAAGTAGAATAATAAAATGTTAATATAAAAGAAGGAAGCAATGTTAGTTTTATTTTACAATCAGTAGTTATAGGAATTTCGTAACCGAATGCAGAAAAAGCTACATTATTTTGCGGTCCGTGATAGAAAAGTCAGACACACCATTTTCCGGGTTCCACTTTTTGGTCTCAGAGGGCCTAAAAACGTGTATTTCCATCAAAATATCGAATTTTCGACATGAATACCATACTTTCTCTCTAAATATATTTTCATATATAAGTAAGAGAGTAAATCCGCGGGCTTGGTGTAGGGGTTAGCCTGCTGGACTTGTATAGCAAGGGTCGCGGGTTCGGGTCCCAGGCAATCCAATGATTTTATTTAAGCCATTTGCGTACCAAATGGCTTAAACCCTCTCCCCCCCCCCCCAAATTTGAGAAAAATTGTATTTTTAATATAAAATTTTAAAAACTAATACTTAAAAATTTGATTTGAATATATATTTTGGTAAACAACTATAGAATGCACCTTTAATTTACCGATAAGAAGAAAAAATTGTGTGTTGTGCGACCAGTCACACCAGTTTACTTCCCCCCCCCTCCCGAGAAACTCCTCTGGGTCCGCTACTGGCCTAATGCCATCCATCAATATGTGGATCGTGTTCCTATAGGTATATTATACATTTTTTGATTTCCTGGAAGTTAGGCAACCCAAATGACCAACTAGGACGGGCTGCTCTTGGGCATCGAAAATAAAAGTATTTGCCAAATAAAAACAAAAATTTTTGATTTTTATTATATTAAATTTATTTAAATAAAATTTTTATCTTTATCAGCTGAAGTATTATTTTCTTCAGAGAGCTAAACACGCCTGATCGATTTATCCTTTCATTTATGATGCTATTTAATATCTTACCTTTCCTTTTTTTTCAAAGAAATATTCAAATTAAAGGAAATAAATTAAATTGAAGCGAGCAAGGTTTATTATAACGATTTTATCATTAAAAACTTTTCTTCTTCTATTCAAATTAATTTTGCCAAATATCTAAACTATTTCCATTAATTGTTCTTCTAAAACAAATCCACCAACATGAATTGTTCTTTTTGATTCTTTCTTTTAATTAAAATTAAATTACAAATATATGGATAGCGGATGACAGCCAGGGAAACAAAATCAGATAAATTATTATTTGATTGTCGAGGTTTCGGATGTCAGTCGCGATCTTCTTCAGGAATCATATTCATATAATATATTAAATTAAACAACCGTTCTTCATCTTCTTTGTTAAATTACACATTTTATTTTAATAGAAATTTTATTAAACAAATTTTTTTGTCAACTAATATTTTATATCTATCTGGTACAAAATCTTGATATTCTTCTCATAATAGTCTTGTTATTAATAATAAGGGAATAACGATATATCAATTTTCATTTACTTTGAAGCCATTTGAACTATGAGAGTCTTTTGACTAATGGAGTCTATTATTATTTCCTCCCCTTCTTCTTTGGAAATAATTCCTCCACTTAATGTAGAAGACGTCACAACTTGGAAAGGATAATTACTATTGTGGTAGAATATGAGTGTATGCATCCATAGTTTTGATCTCAGCACTGTAAATCCATTTTGTATTGTATTCAAATTCATTCAAGAGTAAACTAGGACCTAGAATAAAAGATAAATAAATAAGCTTCTTTTTTGCAATTTCTATACTGACTGTAGGTATTAAATACTGTATATGGCAGGGATAGCGAACCTTTTTAAGACGTGGGTCAACTGCTGGGCAGTCGCTGCCCAGATCGGAATGCTACCTTAAGACTTATGTTTCAAAATCGATGAGTAAAGTGGTTCTCTCCAATTTGTGAATTACTCTTCTTCTCTCTGAGTAAGGTTTACAGTAGCCTACTTAGATTAAAAATCTTCACATATGTTTGCTCTGTAAATAGGATATTTCCAGCCATTAAATATTATTATATACTTGCTCTGAGTTTGATTGATGTAGGCCTATATCTCCATCCACTAAAATATCAGATAAAAATATTTATATCCATTAAGAGATCTCTTCATTTCATTAAGGATTCTAAAATGAAATCAAAATTTGATACCACTCAATGGCGTGCCAAAAAAGTCGGCCAACAGGAATTTCGTGATCGTCGGTCTAAAACGTTAACTTCCTCTATTATCCCTCAACTTCCCTCTCTCACTGATTTTCGCATGGTGGTTCCGCTCACAGATTATTTACTCACCCTTCTTTAAAAACTCCCCAAACAATATTGTTTAATTTACGATCAGCCATAAAAAATAAAGAGAGGGAGAAAATTGTTTTCATATGGTCTACTATTATAGTCCCAAAGTCATTGTCCCCAAACAAAACAAGTCGTGAAAAAAGCCATTATGGCGTTATTATATATTTCGTTTTGTGTGAAATTAAAACACATTTAAAGAGTTAACTAAACTGATAGGAACTCTATAACCAGCTATTTCTCCTAAGGAAAGCTAAAACACAATTTTTTTTTTTTTAAATTCAAATTTAATTTACTTGCTCTAAATTTTCATTCCAAATAACTAATTCTGATTTACTCTTGAAATCTGAATAGATTAATAATGCTTTAACAATAAAAAAAGCATAGAACAAATGTTCGAAACGAATAACATGAGAGAATACGTGCAATCAAAAGTGCAAATAAGTCACAGATTTTCATTTTTTTTTCTCTCTTTCAATTCAAATAGCTACTAATAGATTGAAAAATGCAATTTGGCACCCTCCATAGATAGCCGATAATTTAATCATGGAAATTAAATTATCAGAAGGGATTCATGATTATAACAGACTTTTCCAACTTGGAGGGATAATTTGATTGATTTTGGTTGGTCGTTGACTTTCAACCTTTAAACTTTCTATATCTATAGGTGTAATGTTATAGAAGGATTAGAATATTAGAAGAGAATATTCTTACATGATACATTTAAACTGTATTAGAGGAAATAAAACTAGTTTGCCTTTCCGAGCCATTTAACACGGGAGTTTTGAATAAAGTAGTAAAAGAAATTTAATCATGATTATAGAATCTTTTAGATTTTTTCTCGCTATAGAAATCATTTGTACGCTGTTATTTAAATTTTTAACTTTGCACACCAACCGTAATTTGGGTAGATAAAGTTAATATAATGGTAAAAAAATTCGAAATTGAACTGAAGCTGCCAAAATGCATTTGAGGTCACCAGAATTCATTTAAGTAATTTTTGGAATGATGTCTGAGTGGTGTCTGTGGTAATTTTTTCGTCATCGAAAACTAAAAAAATATTTATTCAATTATTTTTGAAATTTTGCATACCCACATTAGAAATAAAGGCCAAGAACTAAATGATGGATCATTAGAGCGGGCTCTAGGGGGGGGGGGGGGGAGGGTGGCATTACATAACATAAATTTTTTATATATTCAGAAACTTCTCCAAGAAAATATTTATAATATTTGTATATAAATTTAAAATTAAATATAGAAATTAAACACTAGGTTATATGTTTCAAAGGTTTTATTAATTAAAAATTAACAGTTGATACGTATTTCGATTTACAAAATGTTTCAACGAGAACCAACGGTTGAAAGTTTAAATCTTAGGTATATTAAATTTGTTATAAGTTTGTTAAAAAATTATTTTTTAAAATGACACCTCTCTTCTAAAGTTCGTTTCATACCTCAGTGTTACGAATCATCGCATCCCCTACTCTCCAATGGCCCACGGTTTAGCTAGTGAAGGAATCAACTGTGCAGAAGCACAGTAAACTTAAATTTTCTTACAAAATAAGGAGACGACGCCATTTGACTCAACACATTTATACTTCAAAAAACAGTTAATAAATTAAAAATTCAATACAGTGAAAATTATTACGGTCCATTACTATTAAATTTTTTATTTTGTCTGTTAAATTTATAATAAATAGAATTAAAAAAGAACTAACTTATATGTTTTAGATTAGGAGTAATAACCAGGCGTTCTCGATCAGGAGTTTATCACGCTATTCATTAAATTATTATAAAATATTTTAGGCCTAATAATTGTTTAAAAACTTTCCTCTTTTAAGTTTTAACATTTCCCCAAGAATAAATAAACTTGTTTGATTAATATGGCTTATATCATAATAATACATTTAGGACATGGGACAATTAAAAGAAGAAAAGGCAAGCATTTATTAAGAGCAACCAGTTATTAAAAGTCCATCCATTTTACACCCCCCTAAAAAGTTAACTAAATTAAGGAACTAACTTTTTAATTGTTCACTCAAAAAAAAAAGAAAAAAATTTTTAATTATTGTAAAGTTATTCCCCATAATTGCTATTAATTTGTTTTAATAATTTTCTTTTTCAAGTTAAATCGTCGTTAATTACACTTTATTGATTTCATTTCTTTTAAAGATTTGCGAAAAAATAATTTAATAAAGGTTAGAGCAGAAATGAGACATGAAGGTATTCTGTTTTAATTTAAATCTACACGAATCATAGGTCCATATACAATTATGTGCCCATTATTTTGAATTATTCAAATTTTATTCATTCCATACCTCACTAATAAGTATTACAATTAATATTATTAAGTCAATATGTCGGTACTTAAATATTTATATTCGTATCCCTTTAATCTGATTGAATTTAATTAAAACGGATTCATTTGTTATTTTATATTCATATAATGTCGGTTAAAAGACCTCATTCTGGGGAAAGCAAACACTCCAAGGTTAATTTAGGTGGGTGGGAGGCCCTTCGAAAACGAGGAGGGCCCTAAGGGAAGTAAATGGCTGGCCAAATTGGTCCCATGTTTCACCCCCCCCCTCCTTTTCCCTCCATCCTCCTCTATTTCCACTCACCATTCCTCTTTTTCCCCTTTTCCACCAAATTTTGGCAAACTTTCTTTCTCCCCCCTTAATCTTCTTCATTTATTTTTCTTTTTCTACTTTCTTCTTGACCGCCATTCTTTCTAATTTTGTGTTCTGGTTTTTTTCCTTTTAGAAAAAGGAACTGTTAAGCTAGAAGGCGTGTTCATTCGTAAATATTTTATTAACCCTCTAAAAAAAAAAAAATTATTTACTTGTTGCCAAAGGATCTTTATATTTTTTCGAAGGGAAAAAGAATAGCTAATAATTCAGAAAATAGGAATTTTTTAAAAGGAAAATTTTATTGAGGCAGAGTAAAATAGGAAAAAAATAAATGGTGAAATCTTTAGCTGAAAAATCATTTTTTCTAACAGTATATTTAACATAATTATACCTCTTAAGGCAGAGGAGTTATTCAAGCCGTTAAACTTTTTGGTGCATGCCTCCCTACCCGGCCACTATAGACACATGATTTGTAAGACGTCACGTCAAAAAAAAAGTAAAAATAATACAAAGAACCCCTCTTTTTTAAGAGAGGGGATAATCAATTCAGTGGTGGATCACATCTAATCCATGGGATTTTAACTCAACCCTAGATTAAATTTTTTATAAGTTCAAAATATATCCTCTCTATGGGGCGAATTAGTTAAAAATGACTAGCTGTGCTGCCCGCTTTCGTTGGCCTTCTCGCATTGATATTAAGTTTTTCTAAATAGGGACCTCACTTATGATAACTAGCTAGCAATGGCCTGCGCGAGGCGGCCTCTTTCTTAGTCAGGGCTTCTGAAAATCATAGTGGCGGAAGTTCGAAAATTCAATTTTTGAGTTAAGTCTACCAAACGATGTTAAAAGGCGTATTCTCTTTTTGAGTGCCAAAGTGGCGGAAATATATTTCCATTCTTTGCTATTGATTCTGGCCCATTCATTTGTTGCCCATCTATTTAAATGTATATGTTTATAAAACTTTCAATCGCCTTTTATCGAATTGTTGAATTTCGGACTTTCGCCACTATGATTCTCAGCAGACGATATAATCGTTAAAAAATTCAACCTCGAAAATAACGATTAAATTTTGCATCTTGAATTATAAAGTACTGCTGGAAACTAAATATATATCGACACAAAAACCTGGTGTGACAACCACAGAACACAACTTTCAAATACCGAAAGTAATAGAAAGTTGTGTGCTATATGACCAGTCCGACCAGACTATTTTAATTTTGTACTCGAGATAAATGATAATTCGAACTTAACCGTCCAAACAATATGAATTATTGGGATTCTTCTGTTTGCTAAATCAAAGTATAATGGATAATTAACGTAATCTTTGACTTTATCAACCAAAATATTATATTTTAAAAATGAGAAAAAATTACAACACATACATTAAAATACAACACATTTTAAAACGTTTTGTTATATATTCATATAGACTATTATTATAATATCAGAAATAGGAAGCATAACAAAAGGCTCATTTTAATTTTACTCATAACCCGATATATTCGTATAATATTACCCTTATTATTATTAATTTATGGATATAAAAAAACCTCCGATATTCTTTGTTATGTAATTAATTTGCTTTTAATATATTCCTTTTATGATATTATGAAATAATTAATAATTGATAGTTTTGGAGCTTAACATTGTCATTTTGAACTGAACATACCCTTTCTCTTTCGACTTTTGCAAATAGTTTGCATCAACACATTTCTCTCTCACCCCCTAGGGGAGCGACATGCATTTATAAACCCCCCTCCTCCACCCCTACACCCCCTCTCTTCACTTTCATCAATGTCTGGGTTGAGTTCGCTCATCTCCCCTTCTCTCTGATAATGCCTTTGGAAAGACATCTTTCACCCGCAGGGGACATCGCCCTCATACCAATAACAACAACAACAACAACATTGTCTGCAATTGAAATGCTTAAAAAAAAATAATAAACTTTTTCCATTATTCAATTTAATTAGTTTTTCGATATCAAATTTTTTTTACTTTCTTTTCAAACATTTTTTAAAATTTAATTTTGTTTTTCATTTATAGTCTGTTAAACGGAAATAAATAAATAAGTATTAGTAAGATTTGTAAATAGTCTTTTTTGCAAAGATTTATTAATTATTCCTTTAACCCTGCAACTTCTGCAATTTGCCGGCGTGACTGGCCGGGGGCCTCGCCCCCATGGACCACCCCCTCCCTCAGCTGGCTCGGGCTCGCCTGCGGCGGACCCTCGCCTTTTCTTAATTAAGAAAAAAAATTATCATTACTATATTCCATTTCGGAATGAAAATAATTTTCCTGTAATCCCTAGAAGGTCCTCTTTAAGCATAAAAAATTTGATTTCGAAATTCCAACGGGAAGTTTCCCAAATAAAACAGGCAGACGGACAGACGGGCAGTCAGACAGACAGACAACAGACGGGCAGGACAGACAGACGGACATTAGCGAATTATTTAAATAGATTTCTCTGATGAGTTCCATTACATTCTTTAACTCCATAATTGTCTATCTAACTACAAATCAATCATTAAGTGATTTTCAAAAATAAGTAGTTTACTCGATTTAAAGATTGGGTCATTAAGAAAAGTAAAGAATGGCAAATTATTAAGCTGTCACGGTACTTGTCAAGAGTTCTTATAGCCGGGACCTCGGGGCTTGGTGTAGGGGTTAGCGTGCAAACCACGTATACCAAAAGTCGTGGGGTCGGACCACAGGCAGACCGATGATTTTATTCAAGCCATTTGGATACCAAATACGCCACTGGGTTTACACCCCAGTATATTTAAATTTTGGCACTTCTTAAGGGACGGGACAGACATTTTTCCGTTTAAATATCCAAATATCTGATAAACTCTGTACTTTTCTTTCCACTTTATTAATATCTGTTTAATATAGCTTATACGTATGTCTTATATTCTAACACATGTTCCCTTCAAATAATTTTTTTTTAATATTCATTTTATATTGTCTTGAGAAGAGTGAGACATGTAAAATGTCATTTAAAAATTGATTCTTTTATTATTGAATTTTCTACAATCCGATTCGATTCTATTAAAAAAAAGAACGTTTCATTTATTTAAATTTAATAGTTTTTTTTTTTGTTCTGATTTTAGATAAAAATAATAAATTTTGTGAAATTTATTTCTGATCCCCTATCATTTGACACTGGCTTAATTAATTTTTATATCTTTTATTAATAATTTAACGAGAGATAAATTTTTTGATGTTCTTTTCAATCATTTTTGATAGGAATATGGAGTAACTATGTTGACAAATTTCAACTCCTCTAACCATTTATCCACTGGATGAAAAAATCATTAATTAAAATTATTTAAATGGTTTTTGAATTAAGTAATTTATTTAGATTGATTTGGCATTTTTTTTTTTTTAATGATTTGGCTACGAACGTGTTTTTATTTTGGAATTTTCAAATCATTTGACCTCCATTATTACTTTTTTGGCCATTTATTTTTTCACCTTTGCTGGCAATTAAATTTCACTTCGAGTTTGAAATTCAAATTAGTTTTGTAGATAAAAAAAAATCTGCATCGAGAGATAAAGAAGAAACAGAGAGAGAGAGAAAGAGAGGCAGGGGTTGCTTGATACATAAAGCAGATATCGGGGCATATTGAACTTGACGAAGAGAGAGAAGGTCCAGAAAAAAATTTTTATACGCATTGCGCAATGGTAGAATGAATAAGAAGAAGAAACGAGAAGAGAGCATTTTGACGACCCAACCGTGTTGCACATCATAAAATGAAACAACTCTATTTCAGTGAGCAAAAAACTGAAAGCAGCTCTCGAGTTGTTAACATGATCATAATAAGAGAGGGAATTTATTTACAAATATAATGTCGGGGTTATGTAAAAATATAATAATAAATCTGAGAAGAGATTTGCTATGAATATTCCAAAAAAATACTCAGATTTTTTTATTTTGCTAAGGACCTAATAAAAGAGAAGTATTTTAGAGGCCATTCTCGTTTTTAAACGTGTTTCTAAAACCATTGATTTAAGATTAAAAAATATCCTTTAAATTCATTTGTTTTTACTTACAGGAAGATAGGCAACACATTTGACCAATTTTCTAAAGTTTGTTTACTATGCATGCGCAGTTGTTATATTTTCCTAGAAGATAATAATTAAACATACTTTTGAGTAATTAAATAAATAAATAAAAATGCCTGGACTCCCAATTGATATATTAAACATACTGAGTATCGTTAAAAGTCTTAAATGGCCTCAGTTGCCGAAAAGACTGTGTGAATGTGAATGTGAATGAGAAAAAAGTGTGAATGTTTTAAAAAAAAAAATAATAATAATAAATAAATAAATAAATAACAATATTCTATTAGGGAGTAGGCTATTATTTTCTTTAGGATCAACAATTAAGGAAATACACCCTCGGGCCTTGGTGTAGATGCTAGCGTGCTGGCCTTCTATAACAAAGGTCGCGGGTTCGGATCCCAGAGAGTCCGATGATTTTATTCCAAGCCATTTGGATACCAAATGGCCTAAATAAATATTCCTGGACTCCCAATTATATATAAATATTAACAAATAATGAGTATCGTTTAGTCTTATATGGCCTGAGTTGTCGAAAAAAAGACTGTGTTTGTGTGTGTCTGTGGGAAAAAAAGTGTCAATGTTAAAAAAAAGGAAATACTCTTCCTAACCCCTGTCCTAGCATTAGATTTATATTAAAATGCTGGGAATTTCAATAGTATCATAGTAGAATTGATAATAGCCTGAATTTAAAAGTGTGTCTTCAGAATTATTATTCACAATATTATTACAATAGATAGCCTATATTGATTTTTTTCTCAAGTGCTAAGCAATATATCTTTTATAAATAAATATTCATGAACAGGTTCTCTCGCTTTTCTTAAATACTCTTTTCCATGTTATTTTAATATCTTAATGGAATTTGTAATTTATAAATCAAATAAAGAGATTATATAAATTTTATTAAGTGAAAATCGTTAATTTCTTCAAGCACACATTAATTTCGATTAATTAATGAATAAATAAATTTTTTTTTTTATTTAAATCAAGGGATGGATGAATATTTATAAGGGTTTAGTCTAGCTTAGCTGCTGAGTGCTACACTTAAACAAAATCTGAAATATGCTATAAGCCAATGTACACCTTACACACATACCAGGAAATTAGATTAGGTATTATTTCCTCCCCTACCTCTTCCCTTTCCAAAGTTTTTTCTGGTTACTGTAATATAATGCAATAAATATTTGGGATTTTACAAAATAGAATTTATTTTATTCAAATCGAGCAACATTTTACCATCAACATTTAGGCTTATATACAGTGGCGTCATTTCAACTTTTTCTTGGGGGGGCAAATTTTTTCTTGGGGGGGCAAACATTTTTTTTTTCTTAAAATTTACTTACAAATGAGTACTCAAATTTGGCCAAAACATATTTAATTTAATTAATTGTTTAATTTTGTACAGTTTGTATACTCGTAGATGTATTTTGGAGTAGTTTATTTAGAATAATATAAAATTTTATAAAAATCAGAGCCCTTTGGGGGGCGGGGCAAATGCCCCCCCCCCCCAAATGACGCCACTGTTTAGTAACACAAACACACAACAGTGTAGGCCTATTATACACAGTTACGTGCTTGTTACAAGCTCATGTAGGATTCAATATTGCAATATCTCAGTACTTCCATCTCCCTTTGTAGAGTACTGTCTTTTTAAACCTATCAAGTATAACAAAAATTAAAGAATTATTTTCTTTAGCTATTCTTTTACTCTTTTAATGGGTAAAAAATTAAGAATAAAAGAAAGTAAACAAGAGGTAAAAAAATAAAAGAGAAAAGAATTAAGAGATAAAACAGTGTTGGTTGCCTCTTAGATCCCATCTTTTTTGATGCTACGGGTGGGCGATTGAAGCTTTTTTTTTATTTTGTATGGAGGTGGAGTTGGAAGCGGAAGCCCTTTGAACTATTGCCAACATGATTACAGTTTATTATCATTTCTTCCAGGGCGGTGAATCGAAAATTCGTCCGGTATTCCGGCAATATTGGCGAACTGAACGAACGAACGAACGAACGCCAACTGAAAAGTGATTGAAAACCAATGGAATCCAACCGATAAAGAAGACACCAACTTTTGTCCGAGGTGAGTTTTTTTTAATAGCGATGACTACGTCATCTATTCCTTTTAACATTATTAATTCTATCAAAAGGAAATTTATTTCTTTTCATTCTCTTTTTTTTTTCCTTTTTCTCTTCCTTTTTTTTTCTTTTTGTACAATAAACATCCAATTTCAATTTATCAACTTGAGGTTTAAAGAAACGAAGAAGAACTCTTTATAATCGAAATCGGAAAAGAAAAAGGTCTCTTTTTCCTTGATTGACGTCTTAATTATTATTTAGGTGAAAAAGTCCTTCAATAATGAGAATTTTATATTCTCTTATAAGAGACAATTTGAAAAGTTTAGGAATTATATTATTTGAATGTCCTTTTATATACAGGATGGTCTCTTTCTTTCATAAGTAGAATAAGCCAAGGGTTTTGTGAATTAAAGAATTTTTAATTATTTTTTGCTCACCGTTAATCAACCTATCTAAAGACGACTCACAATATTTTATTTCTTATTTTTGTCAAGAGTCTCCTCAGCGAAAAAAAAAAAAAAACTAAAATATCCAAAAAATGACGTCTATCTTTGGAGTGTCTAAAATCATTTTTATTTTTTGTATGTTGTTTCGATATTTTCTAAATAATTGGATCTGTGGAGTCCCCAAATTTAGATTAGGCCTACGCATAAACAAAGCGAAATCTTTGTACTCTACCAGGGGGTGTGCAGTCTTCTACGATCTTCCGTCCTTCTTTATATAATGACGTTTTTTCTATTCAAATTTTGAGTTGATATTTAGGCTCACATCTTGTAAAAACGTAGATACTTCCTTTGATGTTAGTTTTCTTTCTCCTTGCTTCGTAAATTTTCGATTATTTCCGAAAATTTATATGGTCTTTCATTTATACTTGAATAAATTTGTCCTGTCATTTTTTAAAATTTTCTCTAGTTTATCGATTTTAAATTTAATTTTCTTCATATGTCTGAACAAATGAGTTCAAATCGAAACCATTTTTAAAAATTAATTTGGTAGCTTCATTAATTATTCTATTAGATAAATACAAATCAAGTAGTATAATGTGTTTCATATACCATAGACTACAATTAAAATTTCAAGTTTTATAAGGATAAGCTAATGATAAGAGAGGAAAGGTAAAGAAAATTTGACATGACATATTCTCTCACTGCATGCACGTATACCTACTTGTAAGCCCATCCAACATGTAGGCGTATTTTAGAACAAGGACAAACTCATTGATTTGGTCTAAAAATAGAAAATTTCCAATAAATCAGAGGATATTAGAAAAATATCTACTTAAAATGTTTTTGACGAAGGTTCAATGTTTTATTTGCATGGTAATTTAAGACCATTGAGAAGTGCAGGTATGATTTTTTATTTTAAATATTTATTCGTAAACATCTGATGTTTCGGTTAGGGTTTGGGCATCTTCAGTTATGGCAGTTCCTTCATGAGGGCGCTATTTTGATAAGTCCCCAATTATGCATATCGTCCTCCTGAAGACTCGCTGATCGGACTGAAGATGTCCAAACTCGAATCAAAACATCCCCTGGATAAGAATAAATAGCTAAAAGAAAAAATAATAGCTGCTCTTTTCATTCCTAAATTACACCACAGCTATCTATATATTTAAATTCACATCTCGAAAATCCAACTCCAAAGAGGGTTAAAATGATGTCCCATAAATGGAACATCTCGCCCAGCTCAAATCGTTTGCCCAGATTTAAGAAAATTTGAGGATTATGTTCAGTTCATTATATAGGCTAAGACGGGATTTTTTCAAATATTCCAACACCAGTTGACTTCTGTAAATTAGAAACGTTACAATCACTAGAACTAGGGGATTTACATATATATATTTTTTTTTTTTTACTTGTCTTCGGATTACTGATACCAAAACAAAATTCGTTTAGAACCTGTTTGATTTTCCCATTTTATAGATTTGATAGAATAAATAAAAATCCGAGAGTTCAGTGACATTATGACCTTTAAAGAGGAAGATCAAATGAAAAAAAAGATACGAAGCCCTCTTGATCATATAATCATTTAGTTTTACTTTCTCTTAGCCTATATATATAAGGAGAGAAAGTATTGCGATCATGTCAAAAATTCGATGTCGAGATTTTGATGGATATACATGTTTTGAGGTCCCCTGAGTCCAAAAAAGTGGGTCCCGCAAATTGGTCTGTGTGTGTGTGTGTGTGTGTGTGTGTGTGTGTGTGCGTGCGTGTGTCTGTATGTGTGGACAGATTTTTAGCATGAAGGAATTGAGCTACCGGATTGAAATTTTATATTTAACTTAGGTACCTTCCCACAATCTCAAAATAAGCTTTTGAACAAAATCGGCCAAAAAGTACTAGTACTTTACTGATGTACTTTTTCAGTTTTTTTCGATTTTCTCAAAATTCCCTCAAGGATTTTTTTTAAAATTCAAAAATCAATTATTTTTTAGATGCTCTTTAAAATGTATATTCTCATTTTGCCGTTGAAATCTTCTGAAGACCACTTTACTCTTGTTCTTCATAGGAAAGATAGAAATGGTTGCCATGGTAACGGAATTTAAATCTTTTTTCTTTTATTAGATTAAAAATCAATTATTATTTAAATTCCCATTTTTTTTAAATTTATTTGTGTCTTTAATTGTTTCAAAGAAAACATATATGTCTCTCTCTCACTTGCAAACATTATCGTCTCTCTCTACTCTTTTTAAATTCCCTTTCCACCTTATCTTCGCATAGGAACAATGTTAATTTCCTATAGGGATTTGTATGTTAATTTCGATTCAAAAGGGGGTCCCCTTTAGAACTTTTTAGGCATTTAAAATTTTTTTTTCCAATTCTTATGAAATTTTGTATTTATTTACGATTCTATATTGTGTATAAAATGTCCAAATATGAGATTAAAATTTTGAAAAATAACCATAGTTTATTTGAAGCAGTCAACATTTAAAATGCAAGTTTGAAACTAAGGTGCTATCGGAAACTAAATATATCTCGACACAAAAAATCTGGTGTGACCAGCTATAGTAGCAACTTTCTCTTACCGAAGGGTAAGAGAAAGTTGTGTGCTGTGCGCCAGTCACACCAGATTTTTTAAATTGAAATATTCATTCGTTATTTAATCTAAAATTCAATAACATTTTCAATATTAAAATTCAAATAAATCCAACAACCATGTTCAATACCTATTGTGTCATTTGAAAATCATTTTTTTTTAACCCGAGTAAAAATTATTAAAAATCCAACAACTTGACACACTAATGCGTAACAGGGTCCATATATTAATTTAATTTTTTAGGTCTTTATTTTGATCTAATTATAGATATAGATATATAATTAGATGATAATTAAATTAAATTTAAGAATGTTTCAACTAGTGCCAACGGTGAATTCTTTGGACTTTATTTTGACTTTTCGATATAGAGTATAATTATACTTTTATATTAATAGAATTTATTTTCAGTCTTTAATATTTATTTAAATTAATTAGTACCCGGATTACCTTCCCGTCCCTAGCGAGAAAAATTTAATTCAATTGATTTGGCTACCAATTTTCAATAAATAGAGATAGGGTCTAAAAGGCCTTAGATTTCGAAAAAGACCTTGAATCAAATTAAAAAAAAAACAAATTAATTAGTTATCACTATAATTCTCATTTGCTATATTTTATTTTATTATTTTGTGTCTGAAAATAAAAAATCAACTAGTCCATACAATTAAACTAATTTAAATAGGAAATAACAAACTTATTGATTCAGAATAAATTGATTATTTTATTAGAATGTACTAATATATATTTTAATACAAGTCTTCTGGACTTTTATTAAGTGAAAATGTCAGCTAATAAGTATAGGCTAAATATTGATGCAAAATGATAAATAAATAATTTTTTAAAATGAAGAGTATCTAAAAAATAATTGATTTTTGAATTTTAATCAAAATCGTTAAAGCGAATTTTTGAGAAAATCGAAAAAAACTGAACAAGTGCATCAGTAAAGTACTATTACTCTTTGACAGATTTTGTTCAAAAGGTTCATGTCACGTCCCAGGGAGATGACTAACTTAAACATAAAATTTCAACCTCCTAGCTCTTTTCGTTCTTGAGATATTTTGTTCACAGACAGACAGACCAAAAACCACTTTTTTTTTTTGATTCAGGGGACCTCAAAACGTATATATCCATCAAAATCTCGACATCGAATTTTTGACATGAATCCAATACTTTCTCTCTCATATATAAGAAAGTAAAAATTAAAGTAATATTGGATGGTTAGGTTGAAATTAAACAAAACAAAATGCATCATATACTTATACTAAATTAAACCTATGATGGACTAGGCTCTTTTCTCACCAATAAAATAATAATAATTTATTTAAACTCACTTCACACTGTTTTTTTTTTTTTTTTACATCAATATGAATAAATCGGATTCGCCCAACCAGAAATAAATCTCTTGCCTCTGGACCATATTGATGAAATGGAATTAGAGGGGGAGGAGATGCTGTCAGATTTGCCAGCAACCCAACCGCATCCCAACCCGAACCCACCCACATCTTTCATTCGTTCTCTCTCTCTCTCTCTCGTCGAATCAATAAACGAATATCCCAAATAATTTTCAGATTATTTCCATCTGTTAAACTCTGAGACGAGATGAGGTTCTTCAAAATCGAAAACTCACAATAAAAAAAAAAAAAAAAATATGAAATCGCTATTTGAGAAAATTGCCAATTTTAGTTTTTAAACTAGTCTACTGATTGAAAATGATGAATAGTAAACTACTTAATGAAAAGTTTATTTTTATTTTCATAAAATTGATTTTTTATTCTTTAGAATTTAGATGCAGAATAAAATAAAAATTTTATGAAATAAATAGACCGGATTCCTCTGTAATTTTTATACTCGAGATCACTTGAAACGTCTTATAATTCGTATTTTCAGCTTAAAAAGCTCGTTAATTCGTACTGTTTAGTAGAACGAGTGAGAGAGACAAGTTTTTCTCGTTCATTCATTATCTTTTCACTGAAACGAAATGTGGTGCGAAGTGAGGGAAATTAAGCTTCTCTTACATTTTTTCTTTCCTTTCTACAAATCAGCCTTCGTATTAATATTTTAATTTTATACTCCCGATAATTGGTATTCCCGATAATTCGTACCAAACCGTCGGTCCCGTGACGATACGAACTTTTCTACTGTATATTTCTTTTTTTTTTACTGCTTTTGTTTATCCGTTGCATTGTAAATATTCGAAGATATTCTATCCAAATAACTTTCTATTAGGCCTCTATATCTTTTCTGAAAAGAGGATTTTTACTTAATCAATGAATGTATCAATATTTGAATTGAAGGAATTTGAATTGCACGTATCAATTTTTAGAAAAATTCATATTCAGTCAAAGTTTTACAAATATCAATATATTTAGATTAATTTAATTTACATTATTTTAATTATTAGGACTACTTATTTAATTAATAAAATTGCACGTTTTAATCAGACACCTTGTGGGAGAGTTTGATAACTAGTTTTAGATGAAAAGTTTTTCAACTCAATTATTACCAGGGAAGTTCATAAATAATTCCATTGGTTTTATTTGTCGAAAACGATGGCCTGTAGAGGGGCTTATCTTTAAGCTTAAATCTCAATTGCAATTTTCATCGGTAGAGAATAATTATTTATCACTCAACGGATCTCTCTCCGTTTCTTTAATTCTATTTCTTCACTATCTCCTTTCTACTAGCTGCCAGCTGTCATCGTAGATAATTTATAAATTCGATAATTATAAAAATTTCTTATTTTATTCTTGAAATAATACTAGCCTGAAAAGGACTTTAGAATTACTTCTATTTATAACATTCATAAATCTAGGTCCACAAACAGAGGAGGTCCAAATACCCGGGACTAGGGCTCTGAAGGGGTCCGACACTTCTGATTCTAAGTTACTTATATCATGAAAATGGTATTTGATATAAGTAAAATTTAAGAATGTTTTAACTAGTGCCAACGGTGAATTCTTTGGATTATAAAAAATTTTTCTCTCTGAATACTCAAGTTAAGGGGAAGAAAGTGGAGGAAGTCTGCATAAATAGGTTGGCATTTCCACCTTAAGATAAATTATAAATAGGCCTATGCTGTACTTGACATAATAAAATCTATTTTTTTCCCTAAACAAAGAAAAAGTCCGGCAGAAACGCAATGCAATTTTGTCGGTAGGGGCGTTTTTTTATTTTTTTTATTTTTTATTTAAGGTCTTTTTCGGCATCTATGGCCATTTAGACCCCGCCCCAATTTATTTAAATTGATTGGTAGCCAATTCAATTTATACAATTTTTGTCCCATGAGACGGGATGCGAACCTGGGAGGGGGGGGGGGGGTTGGAAGATTCAAGTACCTCTCTCGGGTATAAAAATTTTTTAAATAATATCTTCAAATACTAGCACCGTTATTTAAAATAAATGTAATATATTTTAGACAAAAAATCATAATTTCTTTAGATGACTAGTTTTTAAAACTTTTTCAATTTTTTCTTTAATCCGTCCCTGGACCACAACCACAGTACCTCATGCTCTTATTTAAATTTGATAGATCACTTGTAGACTGAAATTTAGCGATCTATCAAATTTAAATAAGCGAATGCGTTCCTGTAGTAGGGCATGCTGAGTTTACATCGGCAGATCAGTGGTCGACTCCCGGCGGTATCTAACTTTTTCCCTTATTTAAATTAATTATTTTAACTATATATAGTTTCTTATTGGACGATGCCAGGCGTAGTGATTATTAGAATTCAAATTGAGATTTTTATTTCTGTATTAACAGATGGTCAAAAATAAATTCGAATCCAATTTTTTATAGTCACAACACCTGACATATCCAATAAAGAACTATTAATATTTAAAAAGAAATAGACAAGTTAAAAAACTTATTTTTACTTAAACAAAATCAAATGAATCTAAATGTAACATTTTTTGCTTAATTCAAATTTACCTTTGAATATCTTAATAAAATTTGCATAGATTCATTAAAATGAAATCTTTAGACATCTTCAATTAAGATCTTTTTAATTTCCTCATTTGATCACTATTGCATAAATAGGTATGAAATAATTAGATAAAGCATATAATGAATAATTTAAGCTAATAATTCCTCATCTACTCTAAAAGAGCAAATAATGTGTGATTAAAACAAGTATTTAAGAAGGAGATAAATTTATCTCTAACTTATTTGGTTAATTACGATACTATAAAATTAATGTTATAGTAGGGAGAAATGAACTTGAAACAAATAAACCTTTATTATTCATATGAATTAAGAAATATAATCATTCTATTCATTAGCTTAAATTATTCATTAGAATTTGAAGAATACTTACCTTTGTTGTTGTTATTAATGTTAAGTATTGATGTTTCTCCTTACCTGAAACAAAGATTAATACTTTATTAGTTAATCATTCAAATAGGGATATGCCTAGTATTATCGATTATTTTTTTACTATTTATATTTAATAAGTACACAATGGCTTCAGGACCTCGCAACTTAGGAGTCATACACTTTTACTTTCTCTTACTTATATAGACAATGTATTGATATTATATTTTAATAAAAAATCAATACCATAATTTTGATGGAAATACACGTTTTGAGGGTCTCTGATTGAAAAAATACTGTGTGTTTGTAGATCACAAGAACAAAAAGTGCCTCGAGTTAGAAATTCGTAGGTACTTTCCTGACTTAAAATATGAGCTTTTGAATACAATCAGCCAAATAGTACACTACGGATGTATGTTTTTTTTTTTTTTTAATTTCTAAAAATTTTTTAGATATAGGTACAGTAAATTCCACCCAAAATGGTTTAAAGCTCTCTTTCATTTTAAAATAAATAAATTGATTTAAATATTAGCTGCTTCAAATTCCCTAATACTTTATCAAAAAAATTTCATTTTTTGATATATTATTAATAAATAATATGGCACCCCAAAAAATGTTAGAGTTTTTAAGATTTCTTTTTAATCCATAATCAATGGCTAAACGGGCGAAATAAAAAAAAAAAATCCATAATCAATAACTTTAATTCCTATGGTTTAGAAAATTAAAAATAAGTCAATTTGGGGTGAGGAACTGAGATGAAGTTCAAAACTAAAAATAGAAATTCTAATCGCTGGCTGAGGAAAATAATAAACAAAAAAAATTGACATCTTGAATTCTAATATAACGGCGGGAACCAAACTAAACACAAAAAATCTGGCTTGACAAGCACAGTATACAACTTTCTCTTGCCGTAGGTATGAGAAAGTTGTGTGCGTGCGACCAGTCACACCAGATTTTTATATTGTAATAATACAATAATTATCAAATTATTTGTAGCATTTGCCTTTCATTTATTTTTTTAAGTTGAAAAGGATATCGTTATTTATTATCATGTATAAGGTTTTTATCCACCTTTACTGGTATTATTTTGAAGATAAAAATAATAATGTGATCCCACACAATTATAATTATGATGAGAATGAAATTAGAAGCCATTCTAGCAAGAGAGTGAGAGAGAAAATTTGAAATCTCGTTATTTGACTCATCTAAGTTAAGAATTGAACACCTCCCCTCTCTTTCTTCCTAATCTCTTTATAAGAGAGTGAATTTTCTTCTCTCTCTCGTCTATCGAAAAAAAAAAAGATTTGGACGAGACGAAGACTCTGCTAGTAGGAGTAGGAAAGTATCACTTTTTCAACAAGTAATATTATAAATTGCATCCGGAATCCCTCGGGAACATCTCGAATTACATTTGGATTTCAAGAAGGGAATGGAAAAAGATGCCCACGACATTCCAGCCAAGCAAACCACTCAGAAAATATTTTATTATTTGCTCACACACACATTCAATTTTGAACTAGAGTAAAAACCCGTATATTCTACTTCAAGATGATTGAAATACAAAAGAAAACGTCACCATAACAAGAAAAGTAAATATCTGATGTAACTGACGGCATAGCGACCCCTTACCTTACATTTGGAAAGCGAATGATGTGCTATACAACCACAGATGTTTATGTCGACATATATATTTGGTCGTACATCGAAATTCAAGAGGAAAAATTTATAATTCTCCTATCTTTCCATTGTAGTGGCCTACAAGCGTGAAGTGGGCTTTAAATAATTCCTGCGAGAAAATGAGATATAGATTTTTTTTAATTCAGGCTTTTTGGGCAGATCAGATGTCATATAGACCCAGACCATATTTATTTCAACTGAGAATATAAATTTTAAAGAGCATCTCGATTCTTAAATTTTAATAGATCCGATTCTAAGAAAAAAAGTAATACATCACTCTTATGCTAATTTTATTCAAAAACCTCGTGTTGCTTGCCAGGAAGAAACATACTTAAATAACGTAGTTTAATTTCGTTCTTAAGAAATTTCGTTTACTGAACGACATATTGCGGGACCCACTTTTTTGTTGTCACTAGTTCGTATTGTCCATCAAAATTTTGACATTGAATTTTTGGCATCATCATCATAATTTTAATTATATAGCTAAGATAAAATAATAATTCTTTGCTCTAACATATTTCTTTTCTATTCCATGGAATATCACGAATTAACACATTTTTATTAAATGGAAATTATATTTTTAACAACGTCTTGTAGGCCTATATAGCCTATTAATAAAATAGTCAATAGAAAGTTTTTTCTATAATAACATGTTATAATAATATATTCTAAATTATTTCATTTTTTTTTTCGCCTGGAACATAGGCAACTTAAATGATTAACTCTCATGGATTCCTCCAAAATTTGTTCAATTTCAACTTTTTCAAATGATTTTTCATTCATTGACCAGGGTTGGATTGATTGCAATTTTGTCGGGGAGGGGGGGGGTCGGTCGGTTGGAGGATTCAATTTACAGGAACCCTCTCAGGGAGATGAAAATTTTTTAAATAATACTAAGGTCAAATACTAGATGATTTGAGACCTAAAATTGGTAGTAATAGTTATAAGATTTTTTATTTTAATTTTTCGTCCCCTAATCTTCGCTGTCATTGCCCTTTAAAAAGTAAGTTTTTTTCTTTTTAGAAAACAGGACAAATTAAGATGGAACGTAATTTCCTTTCTCTGGAAATTATTTAGAGAGGCAATTTTTCACTTCTCTCATGGGTCACATTTTTTTGAACAAAGAAGAAATTCAAATAGAATGTTAAATTATTACTTACTTACATTCTCTAGATTAAAAGATACGTATTTATATTTATATATGTAATTGCCGGAATACATTTAAATATTAATCTAGTTGACAATAGCTTTAAAGAAACGGATGACAACATCTCAAATGAAGAACTCTTCCTTCCTCTTCATTCAACTATAATTTAATGAATTAATTAAATTCTATCTCTAGCTATGTTCTTACATTACTTTTTTTTAAATAGAAGAAAAAAGGGATTTTAATTTAAAAAAATAAATAGGTTAATTTAATTTCTTTAAGCTAATAAATAAATAATTTAAGCGCTCTCATCATCTCATTCTTTGTTGATCATTTTCTAATAGCGCCAGAACGGCGTGTCACCATTCGGGGCAATTTCGAGACTCGTCAGCTCTCTATCTATACTCACCTCACAAATTTAAATAATCTATTTGTTATAGGAGAGTTTGCAGCTAAGGAATTAAATAAAAAACTTTTATTTAATAATTATAATAATTTAACTTTATTAATATATAACATAATATAACTATAACTCCAACCAACTATACATATAATAATACTGTATTATCTATGTCTTCAGGCCATATCAGTATCCAAAAATAATTGGATAACTGCACAACTTTGGTCTTTATCCTACAATAAATGTAAACACATTTAAGGATAATGCAATGTTGGGTAGCGAGGATGCAGCCAAAGAGGTTTTGGACCAAAAAAAACAACAATTCCAATTGAGACGTTTCGGCGAAAGTTTTATTTTGCCATCTTCAGTCCTTCAGCAAAATAAAACTTTCGCCGAAACGTCTCAATTGGAATTGTTGTTTTTCTTTGGTCCAAAACCTCTTTGGCTGCATCCTCGCTACCCAACATTGCAATATCTACAGCCACTAAATCAACCACATTTAAGGATATAAATAAATAAATAAAATAAAAATTTAATTGTTAACAGTCGACGTTTCGGTTTCAAATCACGACCTTCCTCAGGACGTTTAATTGTAGAATACAAGATTGGACCATTGATTGTAAGAAGCCAGCAGCAAGTCACTCTTAATACATATAGATTAAATAAATATTGTATAATTTCTAATGATAATTAAATATAATACTGTCAATCTTGTATTCTAACAATTAATCGTCCTGAGGAAGGTCGTGATTTGCGACTGAAACGTCGACGGCTGACAATTAAATAAAAGTTTTTTATTTAATTCCTTGGATGCAAAGTCCCCTATACCCAACAGTCAATTCTCATCACTAGTTAAATAATCTATTTGTTTTGCTTAATTTTTCAGTTGTAAGGGCTTATTCCAGTATTTCACTGGGCAATCCATATTTTTCTAAGCATCTAAACATTCCAGATGATGTTATATTCTCTGCTTTTTTTGAAATTAGATTATCAATCGAGTCAAATAAGGCCCTTTAACCTACATTTTTCCTTTTGTTTTCTAATGCACCCACGTTCAGCTTTTTTTTTCTTGGACATCCTCCAATCTTTTTTTTTTTTTTTGTCAGCGAAATTGCCTCTGATCTAATAAGACGTGATTGGGTCCAAAGGCCAATTCAGCCTCCAAAAAAGAGGAACATCTGATCAATATTCCTTAGGCCAATCGGGGTCTTAATTTATTTAATAAAAAACAAATTTTTTAAAATTTATTTCAAATGAATACTATATACTTAAAGGGGCTTTCATTTGATAATAAATTCATTTTTTTTAAACTTATATGAGAAAGATTAGGTGAGTTTTTTCTTCCCTTCCAAACTTCTCTTGTCATTTAACCATTAAAAAAAGATGGAGAGGAGATTCAAATAAAAAAAATAATGATCTCGTTTTTTTAATATAGAAAAAATTTCTTCTTTCTCTCCGTCTTAATGTCTTTGGAAAGTAAATTATATTAAAAAATATATCTTGATAAGACGTAAATTATATTAAGCTTAGTTCTTTTTTTTCTCTAATAATTCGTGCTAAGTTATAGATTAAAATAATTAAGAACTATTTTTTTAGGAAGTTATTCTTTAAAATTTATAGCCTAGTGATTCTGTAATAATATTTCATAGGAAGAATAGGAGAAATGGTTGCCATGGTAACGAAGTATAATTATTTTCCCTTGTTTATAAATTTTACATCTTGAATTCAAATGTACTGTACTGTCGGAATCTAAATATATGACGACACAAAAAATTTGGTGTGACAAGCACAGTACACAACTTTCTCTTGCCGAAGGATAAGAGAAAGTTTTGTGCTGTGCGACCAGTCACATTAAATTTTTTCAAAATAAAATTTAAATTATTCACAAAAATTGATAAAATAGTGAGGCGCAAAATATAAAATAGAAACTTGGTTAATATGTTATGTTTCGGATGACGTTAAGTACTCACCCACCCTCCCTTTTGTTCATAAAGAAGGGTTGCGTTGAGGTCATAAAAAAAAAGAGAGTGAGGCGAAAAATGGATATGAAAAAAGCAGCGTTATTTGTATATTTTCTCGGTCAGCCAACAAAAAACACGAATAAAAAAAAAAAAAAATATGAAGTGAGCGTGAAATGTTACACGACGTTGTTGTGATATAAATCGATTTGATCTCTTATGTTAGTCAACATCTCGAATGACAAATGCATGAAATTTGACATAGAAAACAAATAACATAGAAAAATCGGAAACGGAAACAATAGTATTTCCATCCGATTTACTTAATAAATACTACTATATCATACTTTAATTTTTTTTCTCTCTCACACACTTTACCATCAAATCGAAAATAAAAATAGAGTTTATTTGTTAAATCCTTTAGAGGGGAAATAAAATATGATTGTCTCTTCCTAAAATAATTCATCAAATAGAAGTGTCTTCATTTTTATGAAAGATAAATTTTTCTTTTTAATTGTTTCATAGGGCGAATATCTTTGACTACAGCGGCGGTGACAGAAATTGTTGGTGTAAGGGGGAGGGACAGTGGCGCATTCAGGCAATGGAGGGTAATCATGATTTTTGGGTAAAAATTTTTGTTCCAGATTCAAATTAGCCCCAATCTTCTCTAAAAAAAAAAACTATAATTGTTTTTTGGTTTAGTAACATTTTCCTTTGCAATAATAATAGTTATTAAACAAATAAACATGTACAGTGAAAGCAACAATTAAGTCCCCACTTGATAGCTTTAGCCTTAAGTATATGGTATAGAATATGGTAAATGGTGAAATAATTTTAAATTTTAAAAGGTAAAATAAAATCATCTGTACCAGATCTTACGTTTTACCTTTTCGGTCATTAAAATTATTTATTTCACTTTACACCATATACTTAGCTTTATATCAAGTGGGGACTTAATTGTGGCGCTCACTGTACCATCGACATTATGTATTTAGACTAACACACAGGATTTAGACAACCCAAATGGCTCATGAGTATATTGGGCAGTCAGTCATACGAAATTCATTCGAAAACGAAATTAAGTTATTTTTTTCTGATAAGACTTGGGATAATTTTTATTTTGATATAACTTGAAAATAGAATTAAAAAAAAAAATTGTGAAAAATTTGTTTTTACAAGGTTCTGCCCAATACAGACGTGTACCATTTGGGTTTCCTAAATCCTGTTCTTTTTTTTTTGGAATGGGTGCATAAGGTCCGAAGTCCAGTGGTCACATGCAGCCAGGAAGAATATAGTTAAAAAAACAAATAAATAAAGGAGAAGCATAAAAGGGGAACTCAACTGCGGGAATTGAGAAGATGCCTGTTGAGATTAGATTTGAAAGTCTGAAGATTGTAGGTTTTGGGGAAGTTAGACGCAGGGAGCTTGTTCCAATCACGGGAGGTCATAGGGACAAAGAAAAATTGGAATTGAGTAGTTCTGTTAGTCGTGATCTGAACAGCAACGGGATGCTGTGAGGATTCCTCTCTTGTGTTCCGTGTATATGTTGCATTGGGTGGGATAATTTGATTCGGCGGAGCATTGACCATGCTCGATACATATGCTGTTGATGGTACATAGGTAAACTGACATAAAATAAACAAAAGTAGAAAATACAGATGCTATAAAAATACAAATTACCAATAAAAAAAAGATATCTAGGCAGGCCTAAGTAAAACAAAGGTAGAAAATATCCATATAGTATATTAAAATACAATTTACAAATAAAAATATTTAAATAATATAAAAATTATTAAAAAATCATTGAATTAACCCAATTTGATTACAATCATCATTAATCATAAGAGCTCAATGTCAGGTTCGCCAAAATATTTTCTAATAAAGTTATATGACTCAGCATGGAATAAAAAACCTTTTTAAATATCGTCGACGTTTCAGGGACGCATCGCTCCCATCTTCAATTTTTAATGTTGCTTAGATTTTTTATTTCACGCTGGCTGCCTATATTCATTTGTTTTTGTTAATAGAAGTCAAGTATTTTCTAAGATATTTACTAATTTATCACAAAGAAAATATGCTCTTTCCCACTCTATATATTATACTAAATTCAAATATTTTCACTCTATATATTACATATATAGGTAAGAGAAAGTAAAAATTATATTCTATAAATTTAATTTTTTCGACAGCGTTGTTTAATAAATAGAATAGTTTTTCATGTAATTTGAAAGCAACACAAAAATAAATTACAAGAGATAGAGAGAGGGATTGTTTGGTGTGGTAAAAACATGACAACTAACTAAGAGAGTTCTCTTTTTGTTCCCTAGATATCCCAAAAGAGTAATTAATACAACATTGTGTATTTTCTTGTTTGTTATATTTTTTTTTATTTACTTTACTTAATACACGAGGTGTGTATTATTGCGTTTTTTTTTTGTCTCTGAATTGTTTGCTGAATATACAGTATATAAACTAGGTTTTGAAAAGGATTATATTCTTCTTTTAATGATAGATCAGAAATGTTTGATCTTTTGATCTGTTTAAATTTGAACTATTTTAGGTTTTATATAAAATACTGTAGGGCCTACCTATAACAATAAGATTTGATAAAGATTAATTTTGAAGTAAATATCAATTAAATATTTTTTTATTAACCAGGAAATCAAAAGAATTAATTAAATTAATTTTTTAAATATTTTGGAGTTTAGGCTTTCACAATTGTTAACATTAGTAGAATTTGATTTTCGGTTTAACTGTGGTTTATTTGTAAAAATTACAACGTTTCGGCCACTCATTTTGTGCCCCCTCCCCCTCTATTCAATTGAGATTGTCACAGATGTAACAACCTTCATAATCATAGCTGGAACGCAGGTTCTCCAGCCCATTTAAAACGCAAGTTTGGAACTAAGGGGCTATGGAAAACCAAATATATCTCGACACAAAAAATCTGGCGTGACAAGCACAGTACACAACTTCCGATTACCGAAGATAAGAGAAAGTTGTGTGCTTTGCGACTACTAGTCATACCAGAATTTTAAATATTAAATTATACAAGTTAAATAAAAAAATATTTTAACAAAGAATATAAATAAAAGACATACGATGAAACCTCCCAGGGGGTTAAAGCCTGATCTTATCAGAGTTGGAAATTCAAAAGTAAAGCCCCACAAGGATAAAATGCCTCTGCATTGCGACGAGATATCATCAGGCTTATACAAAATAGTACCCTCAAGGCCCTTCGACTTAACAATCCCCGCGCCTACTTTATACTCCGTAATTTTTAGTTTATGCTTAATGATATATTATATTCAACTTTTACTAGAATATTTTCAAAATTTATCCTATAATTTCTGATAACTTACCAGTAACTAAAATTTGTAGCTAGTAAGTTAATGTTATATTAATAAGAGCAGCTAAGGTTTTTTTCTTTATTTATTTAATCTGCACGGTTGACGTTCGGGTTCCGAGTTTGAACCATCTTCAGAGCCTGCGAAAAGTCATTATGAAAGTGTTATAGTGGATATTAAACAGTGTTGAACCAAATTCTTATATAATAAATATATACACATTATGCGATGACGAAATTTTTTTTGTGTCTGGTCATCACATACTGTGTAAAATTTGTTTTTTTCCCCTTTATTTTTCGGCCTTTGACCTTGGTCATTCCGGCCACACTTTTTACAATTCCTCTTACAAAATACATATTACAAAAAAACTTTTATAAAAGTGAATAGTTAGTATAAAAAATATGTGTAAAATTTATTATATAAGAGTTTGGTTCAACAATGTAAAAAATCCACTATGACACTTTCATTATGACTTTTCGCCAGCTCTGAAGATGGTTCAAACACGGAACCGAAACGTCAGCCTTGCGGATTAAATAAATAAAGAAAAAAAAATATCTTAGCTGCATCTCTTATTTTCTACCCTCTTATTACAACATCACATCTATAATCTGCGTTTTGTAAAAATTAACCTTATATTGTAGAATGAAACAATTTTCTTATTTTTTCAACACCCAGTTTTTCAAAATGTGAAGTTTCGAATTAGGTTTTTTTTTTTTTTTTTTTTTTTGAAAGCAGATTTTCACGCTTAAAATTTAAAAAGCGTGTGATAGCTTGATTACTGTACTTTGACAAATCATCAATATATTTCTTCTCCCTGACATTTCACTCTTAACTTTATTTTTTCTTTTAATTAATTATTTTATAGTGTTTCTTCCATCTATCTATCCATCCATTTCCAAGTTGGGAGGAATTTCTCTTTTTCTTTAAAAAACTTTTCCTTGATCCCATATTACTCAATTTCTTCAAACTTTTTTTCATCTTATCGTTTTATATTAATTAAATAAGATACTTATTTTGTTGATGTTATTATTTTTAAGGACATTTTTCTCCCCTCAAGAGAGAAATATTTTTTTTTTTTTAAGCGTCATGTTAAAGATTATTTCCAAAAGTTCAATTAGGAATAACTGGAATCGGTCTGTATAGTTGGCACATAATTGGACCTTTTATTTTGAAAGTGGTGTAAGTTCATTTTCTATTGTTTCGAGAAAATGAAAGGTTAA
This sequence comes from Euborellia annulipes, assembly GCA_023213315.1. Classification (NCBI taxonomy): domain Eukaryota; kingdom Metazoa; phylum Arthropoda; class Insecta; order Dermaptera; family Anisolabididae; genus Euborellia; species Euborellia annulipes. The sequence continues at coordinate 33,629 of JAKCPI010001735.1, read as the reverse complement.
CATACCTGTTTATTAAAGAATCTATTTACCGACCAATTTTCAATTGTACAAAACATGGGAATTTTTAAAGAAATTTACCACTAGCTAGTTTTACATAGAAAATTCACATTAATTTAAGCATAAATTATGTGATATCTCATTTTTTTTTTTAATGGACTTACACCACTTTCAAAATAAACGGTCCAATTAATGATTTATCCCCGATTCACTGTTAAAAAAAAATTTACCTGACACTGACTCTTAAGATGTTCCGACTCTAAAGACCGAAGTGTCAGGGTGAGAAATATATTTTCCCCTAATTCCTAAGCCATCGAAAATTAGATCTCGTTAATTTTTTAATTGACTTCACAGTGCTATCCATACATATTGCACTTGTGGATAAATTTTGGCAGAGAGCCACTTTTCATAAAGTTATAAAAAGAATGTAGTGGCAAAATTATTTAAACTATTTGAAAATAAATCATCACCTTCCCATCCCCCTCCTCACATTTATGACAGAGCCCACCCGTTGCGAATGAGTACGTAATTCGATTAAATATTATCTTTCTAGGGTGAATATAAACTTGGCAAATAACTTGGTCGACATTTCGCACTTGCAGTTATTTATTGAGCTAACACGTTACGATCTTGATTGCCGGCTTAAAACTGTCGAATCGAATGGTGGCTAGTAAATTTACAACTTTTCTAATCATAATTTTATGTCTTCGTATATATTTTCTTTTTCTTTAAAGGTAAAGGCGGATAAAATAAAAATAAAACACTCAATCATTCTCTTTCAATTAGCGCTAAAACTTGTGATTATGACCAGGGACCTTAGCCATTGGGTGTATCGAAGACTAATTCCACCCTCTCCCAAAAAATTAGAATAAGAGAAATATATAGAGACATGGTGTTAAAAAATTTTAAATAGATTTATAAAATATTTTATATTCTTTATAATTTATTCATTTAGGGATGAAGATTATATCCGAACCCCCCACTCCCCTTCGAAAAAATTTTCTGGCTACGATAGTGATTGTGGCTTATTTTACTAAAAAAATCCAATATTTTTAATAAAAATAGTGTTCTAGAGCAGAAATTCTTAAAGTAGTGGGCCTGCGGCTCCCTAGGGGGCCATGGATTATCGGCAGGGGGGTCACAAAGAGTTCAAATGTTACAAATTATTGTTAAATAAGTGTAAATACTTGAATTTTAATTATAAAATTTCAATAATATTGAAGCGATAATATATTTGCAAATTCAAAATTATAAATAGTTTTTTCATCAATCTGAATTAAAAAAAAAATAGGGGGGCCGTGAGATATTGACTTGGGTTCCAACGGGGCCCCGACTTCAAAAAGTTTAAAAAACACTGTTCTAGAGGATAAGGAATTTTTCCTTTTTTCATTTAACATTTCTTTTTGAAGGTACATAAAAATATTTTTTTGGAGAAATTCATATTATTATTCTTCAAGGGTGGTCAGGTGGCGAATGTTCTCGAATGGTGTATTTCGTCAACGGAATATCAGAGAAAACATTTCTACACACAGACACAGATTGTAAGAGGGTCCAGCTTAGTAGATCTAAGTAATGAATGTGAGACATATGGGCTTATGAACTTGACCACTTGGAAAGTTGTGGCGTTGGATGTGTGTGTGTGGAGTGGAGTGGATAGAGTATTAAATCCCAGAAGACAACTTGCCTTGGAAAGTTCATTTATTTCTCGTAAAATCAACTATTAAAAGAAAAATAAAGCAAAAAAAAAAATGAGATTAAATTCTAAAGTGACAAAAGACTATTCTCAACAAATTGGGTTCTGATTCCAAAGTGTTCGCATCCCGTCCCAGGGGTTTCAATTGAATTGCCCTCGGGCTTGGTGTAGTTGGTAGCGTGCCTACCTTCTTCGCCGAACATTGCGGGTTCGGACCCCAGGCAGTCCGATGATTTTATTTAAGCCATTTGGATACCAAATGGCTTAAATAGAAATACCTGGACCCCCCATAGATATTATAAATAATCAGGGGCGTATATATTGTAGACATTTTTTTCGGGGGGGAGGGTGCCTGAACTCAAAAGTTTTTCTGCGGGAAATTTTTTTTAAAGAAACTAAATTTTTTCCGCCCCGCTCTGCAAAAAATTTTGCTTTTTCCCGACCGTGGAAATCATTTTACCTTTTTTTTTAGAGGCACTAAATTTTTACTGTCCCGCGGAACATTTCCCCTTTTACCTTTTACGGAACTTAAGTTTTCCACTCTGCGAAAAAAAATTTTTACAGAGATATATAGACCTATATATATTTTTTTTAACAATTGGAGTTAAACAAATATTTAATATTAAATAAAATGTAGCTACAGTCACCAGCCAATAGCCGTACATAAAAAAACATATTGTTTTTATTCTTTGATCATCGTGACCAGAATCTAACAGAATAAGCTTTCATACATTTTATTTAATTGAGGTATATTTTTTCACGCTGCGGGGCCGATCAAACATTTCGAGGGGGGGGGGGGGCGAGCCGCGCTGATGCCTGTATATCCCTATAGATGTATATGCATTTGGAAAATTTCGGGAGGGGGGCCCCCTCCTTATATACGCCCCTGTAAATAATAAGGGTTAACGTTAAAGTATTTTATGGCCTAAGTTGCCAAAAAGACAGTGAGAATGTGTGTGTGTGAGTGTTGAGTGTGATTGAGAAAAAGTGTATGTTTAAAAAAAAAAAAGTTAAATAAATAGGGTTGGGGTCTAAATGGCCTCCGATGCCAAAAAAAGACCTTAAAACGAATTAAAAAAAAAAAAAAGAAAAATTATCGTAAAAAAATATGAATCATTTTTAATAAATTTTAAAAATTAGTTATCTAACTGTTACAAGGTGTTTGACTTACCCACATATTCATGTATTTGTAATGACAAATTTGATTCAAAACCTCAAAACGTGTATATCCATCGACATCTAATTTTTGACATGAAACCAAAACTTTCTCTCTATATGCATACAATATAGGTAAGAGAAAGTAAAAAAATCGATTCTTCTTGCATTATATTAAAAAAAAAAAAAACTTATACTATCACGAGGAATTATTTCACTAATTAAAAATCGTTTTTAAAATAAATAAGTTCAAACTCTTTGGTGTGAGTAGTTATACTTGGTGCTTTTAACTTTCTTTTGTTTTTGTTGCTTACTCGGTTCTTAAGTTAGCCCGTCTCATTACTTAAATATTAAGCCGAACAAATTTCTAAAGTATATGGGTGTGTAATTTCAATAAACACAATGAAGAGAGAAGAGAAAACAAATTTCTCTACATTCAGTCAGCCAGTCATTCCTATTTTATTGAAATAAGATCACCAAGATCAAGTAGCTATGTTCATTTAATGAATGTTTATTCAATATAATTAAAATTAATCATTGTTGAAACTCATCACAAGTTCATCATCGTGTATGGACGTGTTATCGTTAACTATTGTTATGATTATTAAAGGGTTGTCAGGTCTTCATAGTTGGCTAACACTTTGATTATAACGTTACGAAAATGATTAATAAATCGAAAATGACATGAAATTTCATATTAACTTTTTCATTCATGTTATTGTGCTGATGATGAATAGATAGATTAGATAAAAGAAGCTTTAAAAAAAAATACTTTCTTTATTAAATCCTTTAAGGATTGGAAAGCGGAAATATATGGAATAATTTCAAAACTACCCTCTCTCCCCTTCACCCAAACTTAGTTTCTATTAAAATAAAATATGGATTGTTTGTAATACGAATCAATTAATAATAATTTTCTCTAATTTCTTTTTACACGACATTTTCAAAAACGATTTTTTCGGCTTTTTTAGCGCTTTTTTGCCTCTCAGAGACTTTTTTTAAATAAAGCGGAAGGAAAATTTAATAACCCTTAAAATTTTTATATAAAAATTAATATATACTGTAGTTTGGCCAAATGGAATTGTTTTCCGACGCCAATTTTAAATGTTAAAAAAAAAATATATAAGTATATATATAGGCTTATATATAATTTTATATATATATAGGTGATAATATATTCAATAGTTATATGAATTAAGTAAAGGTCCTTGAACATGAATTTATAATGAAATGGAATGATTTTTTTTTAGCTTTAGTTTGATAATCTTCTTTAAAACAAAATCCAATAATTTTATAATTTCTATCAGGAATAAATTTCTATTAAGTTATTTTAATCTTAATTTCATCAACTTTTTATTAGCACATTTTATCATTTCTATGTGTTTATGCTCAGGGGCCCACATCTTGTGGGTACGTGGATGGCGACCACGAGCTACCCGAGCTGGGACTGGCTTCTGTTCTTTACCCATCTATTCCTTCCTTCTATATTTTCAACAGGCATCATTTAAAGACACATGGGCTAATTCATATTTCTTTTGAATTCATTGTTATTAAGAAATTTTTTATAAGCAGTCTATTTAATGATCTTATGGCAGAAGTTGACAGTTTCACCGTAATCGTAACATGTTATTATTTTATTTAGAATGAATTAATGAAAAGCAGCAATTAATTGAAAAATTAATAACGCCCTTGGACCTAGCACATTGGTTGAATCCTAGCCTTTTGATCTAGTAGTTCGGGGTTCGCTTCCCGACAAAATAAATTTAATTGTCAAAAGAATTAATTGGCTTCCAATCAGATGGCAAAAAAAAATTAATAAACCTCTATTACTGAAAAAGTTGAGACAAAGGAGAGCCTGAACTTTAATGAGTACGCATGGTCATCTATCTTGAGAGTTGAAGGCGCTTTTACTGAACGGTCTTATAGGGGAATCATGACAAATTAATTGATATGTAATTATGCGCGAATACTCCCCTCTTGTGCTTCGCTTTTGCATATATTAGTAATATTTTTAAGTCTATAATTGAGGGATTAATTTTTCTTTAGCTAATCTTAGGAAACTTGAAATTCAAAGTAGACTAATTTTTATTAAATTATTTTTAAGAATCAAAATTTCAAATTACTCTAATTATTTAAAATACCTACGAGCGTGTTCGTCCAAATTTGAAACCCCCTTCCCTCCACATTCACACGCTACATTCCAATTAAAGAAACATAAAATTAGCATTTAAGCAAATTATCGTTTTACATGCAGCCACCGAGAGCGAGTGAATAAGTTGATCTATTTAAGGAATGATTAGCTCTCTTTCCGGGTTGGATGAGAGTAGGGGCATGTTTGTTCAACCCTCCACTATGGGTATTAATAATATCCATTCAATCTATAAGCTCTGATAACGATCTCCTCCTGTCAGCAAGGGCTTATTGTAAATTCAACAGAAACCCAACATAATAAATAAATAGATTTTACAATTACTCCAGATTGATTTAAAAAAAAATTAATGAATGATTTATTAATATAATAATAGACAAAGAAGTTGCAAAACCTTCCCGTTCATTTTTTTATTTTACTAGTGAGTTTTTAATAAATATTTACCGCTCGCTAAGGACCGATTCACCCTTTCTTTTAATACCATTTAAGAATATACATTTTTTAAGTTTCATTCTTAACCGATGATAAGTTCCAGAGATATAAACAGACGCCCATTTGAATTTTTTTTTAAACGTAACGATATATAGGCCTACGGATTTAAATTTTTCACGATCATAGTGCTTTCTACTAGTAGTACTGTATATAGGTATTTTATATAATACTATGGAGGAGTAAAATAACTTAAGACTAACATGGGCCTACCTTTTTAAAGATAGAAGATGAAATAAAAACAAGACTTGTTTAAGAATTATTTAATTTTCCTTTGTCGAAGTTTCGGGGACTAAACATCACCCATCTTCAGGACCTATATTACAAGCAATAGGCCTACATATAATCAGAAACATTTTCAATAACAACCAATCACACTCAATAGACAGAAAGGCATTCATTACAAATACCACTCTACTTACAAAGGTGTTAAAAAATTCTTAGAACTGCCTCCTTCAGTTGATAGGTTTGAGATTGATGTGTATTTAAAAAGTTTCTGATTATATCTATTGCTTGTAATATAGGTCCTGAAGATGGGTGACGTTTAGTCCCCGAAACGTCGTCAAAGGAAAATTAAATAATTCGGACAGAAAACAAGTCTTGCTTAAATTATAAAGGAAATTAGAAACTCAAAGCAGGAAAATCTTCTCTTAAAATTTCGAAGTAACAAATATGACAAAATCTTTTATTAAATTTTTTGGCCGACTTCAAGTGCTGTTACGTTTAATCTTATAAGACATGTTCAGAGTCTGCAATAATTTTTTTTAAATTTATTTAAGGTTTTTTTTCTGCATTTAAGATTATTTAATCCTTGTTTGATTCAAATGATTGGTAGCCAATTCAATTGAAATAACTGAGATGAGATACAAATCCCTGACCCCTGTACAAAAGGCAGGAACTCTACCACTGCACTGCGGCCCAGGGGCAGATCTTAAATTAAAAGAAATATAAAGTCGTTTTTTTTCTAATTTGTTATGGTCGTCAGACTTAATTTTCTACTCCGCCACATGCTTCGGTATTTCATGGCCTTCCTATATATTTCAGCTCTCTCTCCTTCCCCTGTTGGGTCTTAATTAACACTCATGGCGACTCAGGTGAACTAAAATTAACACCATTAATCTATCTGTCTTTAATTAACTAAGTCGTGATTTATGTAATTGAAAGGTGTCGACTACAGCAGCCATCTTTCTTCTTTTTCTTTCTTTTTGTAGAAAACAAAAACCCATAAATAAAGCAACGAGAGGTTTGATGTTGATGTAATAATTATAAATAATTAATCATAAAATATACACAGACATATAAAACAAGAGAAATAAAATTATTAATGAAAACTTTAATTGCGAAATGAATTTTACTGGTTGCTGCTAATGCCAACGATTAGGGAAAGATTAATTTTAAACTCTATAAAATGTAAAATTTATTTGCATTTTATTAGATGTTTGATAATTTACTTTCATTTTATATCAGTTTTACATGTTTATCATTTATCCTATTTTCTCTCACTGTGAGTAAGAAAAGCGTTTTTGCTTTATACCTCTATCAAATTTTATTTTGTACGCAAAAAAATACAACTTCTTTATATAAAAATTCTAATAATTTTTTAATACAAACTCTCAGATTAGAAAAAAAAATTTGTTGTTAGGAAATTCACGCTAATAAATAATTAAATACATGGAATAGCTATTAGAACTTTTTTATTTAATATGGGGTGGGTTTTAAGGGTGGGTAAATAAAATAAGTATTTTAAAAATTATTTTAAGTCTCAATTAACTCTAAATAAATAAATAAATACATGGAATAGCTATTAGAAGATTTTTATTTAAAATGGGGTGAGTTTTAAGGGTTGGTAAATAAAAGAAGAATTTTAAAAATTATTTTAAGTCTCAATTAACCCTAATAAATAATTAAATACATGGAATAGCTATTAGAACTTTTTTATTTAATATGGGGTGAGTTTTAAGGGTTGGTAAATAAAAGAAGTATTTTAAAAATTATTTTAAGTCTCAATTAACCCTAATAAATAATTAAATTCATGGAATTGCTATTAGAACTTTTTTATTAAATATGGGGTGAGTTTTAAGGGTTGGTAAATAAAAGAAGAATTTTAAAAATTATTTTAAGTCTCAATTAACCCTAATAAATAATTAAATTCATGGAATTGCTATTAGAACTTTTTTATTAAATATGGGGTGAGTTTTAAGGGTTGGTAAATAAAAGAAGAATTTTAAAAATTATTTTAAGCCTCAATTAACCCTAATAAATAAATAAATACATTATATAGCTATTAAAAGATTTTTATTTAATATGGGGTGAGTTTTGAGGGTGGATAAATAAAATAAGTATTTATTTAAAATATTCTTTTATTTCTTAATTAATTCCTAATAAATAAATATGTTGAATAATAGTTTTTTAGTTTCCAAATATCATTTTTTTTTTTTTTTTTAAGTGAACTGTTTTAATAATTTTTATTAGTGAGATCTCAGAGAACAAATTTTTTTTAATATTTTCGTCGCTTTCGAGATGACTCATGAGTATATCAAATAAAATCCTGTTAGTTTGGAGATAACAAGTATTTTTGTAAAGAGAACTGTTTTAATAATTTTTTATTTTTGTGAGCTCCGAGAACAACGCAATGCAAGTCCTTTAGTTGCTTTCGAGTCGAGTCAAGTGCCGGTCGGTTGAATTATTCTCTCGCAAAAGTGATTAGTTTCTCTTATATTGTGTTTGTGTGTTATTGTGATTTGTGTGAATAAGGCGTGAACCCACCCCAGCTCATCACTCGTGGATTGTTCGTTTATTTTAAAGGTATTTATTAATAATATTTGCATCTCATTTGCATAACGGGTTAACTTGTATTTATATTTTCAATTTTTTTCTCCCTTTAAATATACTTATAAAATTATTCAATATTTTCTATTTAACACTATGATTAATTACTGTAGCTAAAAGGGTGTGAGAGGGTGTAAATCACCCTTTAAAATAAATAAATAGCCAAAAACACTTTATTTTTCTTTATAAATATTGCATTAGATAAAAAAATATTAATATTTTTTTTTTTTCATTCAATATCATGTTCTTCATCTATTCTCTTTCCACTCCCCCACCCCTTCTTAATTAACAGAAACGCTAGTTATCCTATTATTTTTTGTAAAAAATTTAAAAAAAAAAAAATTGAGAATATACATTCTTAAATATTTATTTATAGATTGAACTATAATAATAATTCTCTCTTAAAACATACTTATGAAATTAACAAATTTATTAAATATAAGACTATAATGAAATCGTCTAACTACAGGGATAAGAGAGGGTGTAAATTATCCCTTGAAATAAACCTAAACACAAATTTTTCTTTAAAAATAAAAAACAAATTGTTTTCAAATATTAGGCTATTCAATTTTTTTGCAAAATTTTTCACTTCTATCAAACATTTCGTTCGTCCCCATTTTGTTCTCACCACCACCCTTCTTCCACCCTTAACCTATTAACAAAGATGCTAGCCGTTACTATGTTAACTTATTATTAAATAATATTTAAAAAAATATTATAAGTTCTTAAATAATTATGTCTGGTCATGGATTTAGTCATAAGGGTGGTTGTGGGGGTGGCCGCGTTGGGAATAAATAATTACAGTATAATAAGTTGTTATAAACCTGTTATAAATTAACAAAGAAATTTATTTATTATTTTAATTAATTAATTTTTTTTTTAACACTCACACTTTTTTCCCTTTCACACTCACATTCACCCCCATATACACGCAGTCTTCTCGGCAACTTAGACCATATAAGACTTAAACCATACTAAAATTTTAATAATTATATATATTTGGGTCCAGGCATTCTTTAAATTTATTTGCGAATAATTTATTACAAGCACAAAATTGGAAATATTTTTTCAATGGTCATATTATTACTCTTTATCAGGGGTGTCCAACCCAAAAGATCTTTCGGGCTACTTTGAAAATACATTATTACTCCGCAGGCGGCATATAAAATTATATATTCCCCGATAGACATTTTTTGGGGTGAAAAAAAAGGGATGAGAGAGGGTGTAAATTACCCCGTGAAATAAGCCTAAACACAAATTTTTCTTTAAAAATAAAAAACAAATTGTTTTCAAATATTAGGCTATTCAATTTTTTTGCAAAATTTTTCGCTTCTATCAAACATTTCGTTTCTCCTTATTTTGTCCTCACCTCCACCCTATTCTCTTATTTGTATAATATACGTATATATTATATATATTTTGGTCCAGGCATTCTTTAAATTTCTTTGCAAATAATTTATTACAAGCACAAAATTGGAAAATATTTTTTAAAATAGTCATATTATTATTCCTCTCCCTACATTTTAAAGAGCATCTAAAAAATAATTGATTTGTGCATTTTAAACAAAATTTTGAGAAAATTGAAAAAACTGAAAAAGTGTAAAATACTAGTATTCTTTGGTCGATTTTGTTCAAAAGCTTCCTGTCACGTCCCATGGGGGGTGCCTAACTTAAATATAAAATTTCAACTTCCTAGTTCTTTTCATTCTTGAAATATTCTGTTCTCGGATTCAGGGAACCTCAAAACGTGTATATCCGTCAAAATCTCGACATCGAATGTTTGACATGAATCCAATACTTTCTCTTTATATATATTAACATATATAGAAGTAAGAGAAAGTAAAAATAATAACAGATTACGAAAGATCAATAGTTCTTACAAGAGCGAGAAAGAAGAGATGTCATTATTCTATTCATTCATTCTTTTGAAAATAACGTTAAACTTTCCAAGATAAAAACGTTTTCTTCTCTTTTTTTTAATGCCCCTGGCAGCTTTAGAATATTAAAAAAAAAAATCAATTCCGAACCAAAAATAAAGATGAATTCCGGACTTCATTTTCAAGCAAACTTCCCTAAATCCCCTCGGGAAGGAAATAAACAAGTAAATAAATATATATAAAAAAAATGATAAATTTTCTATCTAGCATATAATTTGTCAAAATAAAATATAGCCTTTAGAAAAATTTGAAGTATTTTGTTCACTTTAGTATAATAACTTTTTATATTAAATATAGAAAGAAATCTTAAAAAAAAATCTGGTGTGACTGTCGCACAGCACACAACTTTCTCTAACCTTCGGTAATCGAAAGTTGTGTACTGTGCTTGTCACACCAGATTTTTTGTGTCGACATATATTTAGTTTCCGCCAATATATTAGAATTTAAGATGTAAAATTTATAAGCATGGGAAAATATTTATATTTTGTTACCATGGCAACCATTTCTCCTATCTTTCCTATAAAGCACAAGAGTAAAGTGTGCTTCAAACAATTTTGAGGGCAAAACGAGAATATACATTTGAAAGAGCATCTAAAAAATAATTGATTTTTGAATTTTAATCAAAATCGTTAGAGCGAATTTTGAGAAAATCGAAAAAACTGAAAAAGTACATCAGTAAAGTACTAGTACTCCTTGGCCGATTTTGATTAAAAGCTTATTTTGTCGGTCCCGCGGGGTGTTTAACTTAAATATAAAATTTCAGCCTCATAGCTCAATTCTTTCATGCTTAAAATTGAACACAGACACACAGACACACCCACACCCACAGACAGACCATGTCGCGAAAACCACTTTTTTGGTTTCAGGGGACCTCAAAACGTGAAGATCCATCAAAATCTCGACATCGAATTTTTGACATGAATCCAATACTTTCTCTCTATATATATATTACATATATACATAGGTAAGAGAAAGTAAAATATTCATTTTTTAACTTAAAAAATCTGGAATAAAAACTTATGTCTCACGAAATATCATTAAAATCTTATAAAGCAAAGATAGAAATCTATGTAGATTAATGAAACAGGTGATGAAAAATTTCAAGTCGATTTTTCGCTCATGATTCGTTACCTATTTCGGGACTAAATTTTTTTGTCCATGATGCAAAAAAATAAATTTTTTAGACTTTTTTACTTTCTCTTACCTATGTATATATGTAATATAGGTATATGTAGACAGAGAAAGTATTGGATTGTCAAAAATTCGATGTCGAAATTTTGATGGATATAGACTTTTTGAGATACCCTGAATTCAAAAAAGTGGTTTTCGCGACAAGGTCTGTCTGTGTATTTATGTGTATGCCTGTCTGTCTTACTTGTTAGATCAAAATATCTTAAGAACGAAAAGAGTTAGGAGGTTGAAATTTTATATTTAAGTTAGGTACCTCCCTGAGACGTTACACGAAGCTTTTGAACAAAATTGGCCAAAGAGTACTAGTATTTTACTGATATACTTTTTCGATTTTCTCAAAATTTGTTGCCAACGATTTTGATTAAAATTCAAAAATCAATTATTTTTTATATATGAAAGGTAAAATACACTAGATTATGTGTTTCAAGGTTTTTTTATTAATTAAAATTAACACTTAATACGTGCCCTCGGGGCATGGCGTAGAGGTTAGCGTGCTAACCTTATATACCAAACGTCGGGGGTTCGGACCCCAGGCAGTCCGATGATTTTATTTAAGCCAATTGGATACCAAATGGCTTAAATAAGAATGCCTGGACCCTAATATGTATATTTATCAATAACGGATATCGTCAAAAGTCTTATATGGCCTAAGTTGCCGAAAAGACTGTGTGAATGTGTGTGTGAGTGTGAGTGTGAAAAAAGTGTGTTTAAAAAAAAAAAAAAAAAAAAAAAAACACTTAATACGTATTTCGACATTACTGTCATCATCAGAAGTGGTTTTCTAAAATGAATCAACTTGAGCCTACGGTAGAAAGTTTAAATCTAATTATTTTTTAGATGCTCTTTAAAACGTATATTCTTATTTTGCCCTTGAAATCTTATGATGACTACTTTATTCTTGTACTCTATAGGAAAGATAGGAGAAATGTTTGCCATGGTAACAAAATATAAAAATTTTCCCATGTGTATAAATTTTACATCTTGAATTCAAATGTACATTATCGCACGGTCGGAAAATAAATATGAGGACACAAAAAAATCACTTGTGACAAGCACAGGAAACAACTTTCGATTACCGAAAGTAAGTAAAAGATGTGTGTTGTGCGTCCAGTCACACCAGATTTTTTATACAATTAAATATTTATTAATTCATATACCCGAAAAAATAAGGGTATGCCGCCGGGAGTCGAACCACGGATCTTCCAATTTGTACCAAATTTGTTTTATTATTTCCCATTAAAGTTATAGAGTACCCTGAGTACCACAAAAACTAGGTGATAACTCTGTGCTCTATTCGATAAAAAAATATCTTTTTTTTTCATATAGGCCTTAATAACGCAGTCATTCGCATTGAAAATTAAGTCCTGAAGAAGGTTAGGATTAATGAAGGAAAATTTGACTTAGAAACCTTTTTATAATGAACTTACAAGGGCTAAGTCATCTTGGAGTGGGCAAGGGACGAATCCCTCTAGTTAATTTCACGTTCAATTTGACTTATTGAATCGTGATAAAAAAAATAAAACCAACCAGTATGAAAATATCACATAGCCCTCTCTCTTTGAATACTAAAACTAACAATCACTGATCAATCAATCCCCACCCTACTTTTGCCATCATCATCATCGTTGAAAGATGAATTTATAAAATATGAAACCGTGCTGAACCGATCATAAACATTCAGTAGCAATGAATATATGAGAGAGAGAGAGAGAGACGGAGGCTGAGCAGACAGACAGCCGATAACACAACCATCCAGGGGTCAGGAGGCATTTAGGGTTGCGTGCTGAATAGGGGAAAACTGAATGAATATCGTGATGTAGGCCTAAATTATTAAAGCAAATATAGACAATCATTTAGATTTCAAATAGCTAAATTTAAATATAAATAAGTTTCTTTTTCTTGAATGTCTTTATTTCTTTTTCTTCTCTCCTCTTAACATTACTGACTTTTTACTTTCTCATACTTCTATATAGAGAATGTTTTGGATTCATGTCAAAAATTCGATGACGAGATTTTTGATGGAAATACACGTTTTAAGGTCCCCTGAATCAAAAAAGTGGTTTTCGCGACATGGGGTGCGTTCGATTTGGATGATCGCACGCTTTAAGCGCTCACGCTTATCATCGCTATTTTCAGTCGTTCAATTAGACCTGTAAGCGCTTATGAGATCTCAATTCTAGCGTTTGATTTGGCAATAAAAAGGTTATGTATGACATTCTGAAAGGTAATTCATAATCTTTTAATATTTTGCAATGATTTCGGAAATAAGGAAGGAACATGTCATTATCTGAAGTCCAAACTATCTGTTCTTCTCTAAAAGCATCTACAGCATCTATTAAATAATAATATTCGTTAGCGTCCGCCATTCTATTACTTTCTTTTACCTCTATATATGTTAATATATAGAGAGAGAAAGTATTGGATTCATGTCAAAAATTTGATGTCGAGATTTTGACGGATATACACGTTTTGAGGTCCACTGAATCCAAAAAAAGTGGTTTTCGCGACATTGTCTGCCTGTGTGTCTCTCTGTATGTGTGTGTGTGTGTGTGATCAAAATATCTCAAGAACGAAAAGAGCTAGGAAGTTGAAATTTTATATTTAAGTTAGACACCCCCATGGGACGTGACACGAAGCTTTTGAACAAAATAGACCAGAGTACTAGTATTTTACTGATGCACTTTTTCAGTTTTTTCGATTTTCTCAAAATTCGCTCCAAAGATTTTATTTAAAAAAAAAGAAGACTTACTTTACTCTTGTACTCTATAGGAAAGATAGGAGAATGTTTGCCATGGTAACAAAATATATAATATTTTTCATGTTTATCGCAAATTTTTCATCGCTGAATTTAATATATCGGTGGAAATAAAACATGTGTCGATACACAAAATCTGGTGTGACAAGCACAAACACAACTTTGGTGTGCTGTGTGATCAGTCAGATTTTTTAAATTCATTACATAGTGTTTGGTTTGGACCTTGAAAAGATGATATAATTTGTTCAGAGATTATTGAACTTCTTATATTGGATATATAAAAGGTAGACTAAATTGAAAAGATAATCACTTTATCAACTAGATATCCATTGTATTGGATCTTTTGATGCGTTCTCGAAGGTTGGATGTTCTCAGCCCTTTTTTTAAAATCTTATTACGGAGAATAAATATTAATTTTCTGTCTTTTTTCCTTTATTAAACAACCTGAATAACTACAAATAACTTTAACTTGGTTTTACACAATAGACCTATTTATTTATTGACGAAGAATTGTGGCTTAATGGTGATGGAGTAAAAAAAAAAAAATAAACAAGGCTTTTGCAGCTAATTTTTATTTCAATTAAATTAAATTAACTGCAAAAGTCTTTTTTTTCTGACTCCCATTACCATAAATAATCATTACTACCTGTGTCACTCGCCTTTGGCAAGTATTTTTTTCTTAAACTTCCCATAACTTCCTTTCAAAATATCAACAGCAAGTTGATCAAACAGAGGGTGGCAGACAGACGGACGGACAAACGGACACTCCACTTTAATATATATATATATTTTTTTTTAATTTTCTCATCTCTCAACAGAGATTAACTCCAATAACAGGGAGACGGAGGAGAGGAACATTGGCAATGTTTGAAAATTTTCACGGCAAGTGGGATTTGAACCCGAGTTGTATAGCAACTCTAGATTCGTAATCCGCAGCTTATCCGATTAGCCACGAGCCACCTCCTATATATATTTAATATAGATTATTATTATTTAACTTTTATTCTTTCAAATTTTTTCAATATTATGATATAATTAACATTTTTTCTTTCTTTGTTTCAGGTGAGAAACGGCCTTATTTTTACTGGTTCTCATTTGTTTACTGTAAAGGTAATTTCTACTCCACTTTATATAATTTTATTTTTTTGTTTGTTTGTTTAAGAGTGCAAAATAGTATAAAATTTCAATGCTTTTTTATAACTCTTAAAATTTTTGCTTTTAGAAAAGCCATTTTTGCAACATTTATTTTTTTTCTCTCCTTTGCGTTCGTTTTTTTTTTTTTTTTTTTTTTTTACATGGATGAGGGTCGTACGCACCGGGTAGGGGTTTTCTGACGTTTACTTTAGCTCTTTTAATCGAAACGCCCATTTTTTCATTCGCACTGTCTTCCTTCGATAGTCCCCTCAGTCAATTCAACATTTAAGCGAAATGGCAACGTTCCTAAATTTAGTTAGTATGTATATTTAGGGTAAATAGAACAATCACGTGACATCAAGGAGAATTTGAATTGCAATTGCATTTCATATATTTTATGTATGACGTCATGTCCAAAGAGAAAGGGTGAATATATATTGCACTTAGTGCGCCTATTGCGAAACGCCTGAATAAGCCTTTCAATAAAAAATTTCAACCCCCTCGGTCTAGGACGCCTACTAAATTGGAGAAATCGCAACGAAATTAAATGACAATACCTAATTTTTTTTTCTCTTTAATTTCTTATTGTCACGAATGGTTAGGAAACTCCCAATACTAACTAAATTTTGTATTTTTGTTCGTAATCGACTCCAAAGAAATTTCTATTATTATTTTCATTAACATAGATGAAACTTCTTTACGTGCTAAAAACTAATAATTTTTTGTTGTTATTTGAATGTATCGTGATTTCTGCATATCTGACTGATATTAAAGATACATTGAAAAACCTATAATTTAAAAAAATTTATTATTATCTCAAAATTGGTTGTTTCATAACAAATTTATAAACTAGCTTCAAAGCACTTAACTAGTAATCTTGAATTCTTTTCCACTGTCAATTAATGTAAATTATTACTCTTGTTTATTTTTCATCTATTATCAGGGTCTATAAGTACCGGTAGGGAGTGAACAAAATATCTAAAGAAAGAAAAGAGCTAGAGGGTTGAAATTTTATATTCAAGTTAGACACCCCCCTGTCACCTAACACGAAGCTTTTGAACAAAATCGGCCCAAAAGAACTAGTACTTTACTGATGTACTTTTTCAGTTTTTTTTTTTTTGGTTTTTTCAAAATTCGCTCTAGCGATTTTGATTAAAATTTAAAAATCAATTATTTTTTGATGCTCTTTAAAATGTATATTCTCGTTTTGCTCTCAAAATTGTTTGAAGACCACTTTACTCTTGTGCTTCTTAGGAAAGAGAAGGTGCCTTGGTAACAAAATATAAATATTTTCCCATGTTTATAAATTTTACCTCTTGAATTCTAATATATCGGCGGAACTAAATATATCTCGACACAAAAAATCTGGTGTGACAAGCACAGAACACAACTTTAGATTACCAAAGGTAAGAGAAAGTTGTGTGCTGTGCGACCAGTCACACCAGATTTTTTGTAATACTTAGCTCGTGATGAGAGTGAGAAAATAAGAAGTTCAATATTCGTTATTTGAACTGCCTAACTTTTTTTTATTTTGCCTCAATCCAAGTATTAAAGTAAGATTAAACTTTTTAATATTAAAATTTAATTCAATAATGAAATAAAAATCACAAAATAATTTTTTTCAATTGAATTATAAAAAAAAAAATTTAATTTGTCACGTTTATATATGTTTAATAAGGCTAACTGATTCATTTTAAATGAATAGGAATGAATATGTGTCCTGAATGGTTATTTTTGTTAAAACATTAAGGCATTATTTTTTTTTTTAAATAGTAAAATAATTTGAAGCTTATCAATAAAACTCAAGTTCCTATTTATTTTAATGTGAACGTATGGATGAAATCATTAAATAAATTAAAGATAATTTTTTTTAATATCCACGGAAATTAAATTTGTTTAAAAGTTATTTATTTTTATAGGTCATTATATACTAATATTTTTTTAAAGCCTTCGGCATCTTAGGCCATATAGACTCATTAAAATACGATATGACTGGGAGTTCAGGCATATTGATTATATTATAAATTTTAGAGTAGGGTAAGAGTTTCTTTGCACCCCTGGTGTGAGTAAGAAACCCAAAAAGAATTCCATAACAACTTAAAAGATTTGGTTAACCACAGGGCCGGAACTAGGAGATTTTTTAGGGGGAAAAATTTAATTTGCCGCCCCCTTCTTAAAATTTTCTATACAAAATTCATATCATTTTACCTTTTTTTTTAGTAAATCTTTTTTAATTGCCGCCCCCTGATATCTGCCGCCCGGGGCACACGCACCCTCTGCCCCCCCCCCTAGATCCGGCCCTGGTTAACCAGCCAATACGATAAATAAAGTCTAGGTACTCTATTTCCTGTCTGGTTAAGTGCCCAAAATTCTTTTTCCAACATATAAAATCCATCTCTTTCACTGAAAAAATATTTTTTATTAGATTTTGACTCTTCTTAGTTTATCTCTCGTTCTTATTTTCTATTACTTTCTCTTACCCTATATATGAAATATATAGAAAGTATTCGATTCATGTCAAAAATTCGATGTCCTGATTTTGATGGATGTTCACGTTTTAAGGTCCCCTGAATCCAAAAAAGTGGTTTTCGCGACATGGTCTGTCTGTGTGTGTGTCTTTGAACAAAATATCTACAGGAACTAAAAGAGCTACGAGGTTGAAATTTTATATTTAAGTTAGGCCCCTTCCCAAGGGGTGAAAATAAGCTTTTGAACAAAATCGGCCAAAAAGTACTAGTACTTTACTAATGCACTTTTTCAGTTTTTTTCTATTTTCTCAAAACTTCGCTTCAACGATTTTGTTTAAAATTCATAAATGAACTATTTTTTAGAAAGCTCTTTAAAAAGTATATCAGTGAAATTTTTCGTTGAAATCGTTTGAAGTACACATTACTGATGTACTTCGGTAAGAGAAAGTTGTGTGCTGTGCGCCAGTCACGACCAGATTTTTTGTACTCAAATATCCACCTATATTACTAGATTCTTGTACCTTTTTTGATCCCAAAATGATAAATTTAATTTTTTTAAACGAAACGTTTCAATTGATAAATTTAAGTGAGTGTGATGTGGAGGAGAGCAGCCAGGTAGGTAGCCTCTATTTAATAAAACAGACTCCCGAAACGGCTAATTTATTTGCGCTATCTTCACTTGTTAAAGAGTCTTATAACAACCGAAGATGACGCACGTTTTGTTTAAGAAGTCTGTTTTATTAAATAGAGGCTACCTTTGGCTGCTGTCCTCCACATCACACTCATTGATATTTCTCCTCCCATCAAATGATAAATTTTCTCAAGAGAAAAATTTGTTTCTCGACTCCTCTTTTAAATGAGAATCAAATTTGTTAGTTAAATTTGCACTTGATAATAGGAGAACAATGATCGCCTTTGTGAATGAATCTTTGGCCTTTCTCTCCATTGTTGATCTGGCTTATCAAGGATCTCAGTTCTTAATCAATACCTACTCAAGTGAAGCTCATCTTTTATGTAGTGTTTAATTAGTGAATATCAGTTATCGTTTACTCTGAAAATTTGCTCTGGTCGTTAGAAAGCTCTGCTTCTCACTTAATGGAGATAAAATAAATTTCGGCAATTGGAAAATGATCTGTTTTTAATTATAATAAGACCTAACGGAATATTTATTCAAGAGGGTTAAAAAAAGCTCACTGGTTGAGTTCTACCTCTTGTGCTAAGGGCCAGGAGTTCGTTTCCCATCCAAAAAGAGACAATACAATCGAATTGCTACCAATCAATTGGAATAAATGGCCTAATATACCGAAAAAGACCGGACATGATTAATTTATTTTTGTAATCAAGAGAGTGAACGGCTGGACGCACACCGATTGAGCAAAAACGCTCTTCGACAAAACGTTTTGTCCAAGAGCAAAACATTTTGCTCAATGCCAAATGGTTTGTCATTGAGCAATACACTCCAAAATTTTATAAATTAAGAGGGAGGGGGGGCGTGGGGCCTCCTTCGAAATTTTTTAAATCTATATATATACAGTGCTCCATAATTAAACTTGAAATTTGCTCAATTCCAAAGCACGCCGATTAAGCAAAAACGCTCAATGACAAAGCATTTTGCTCAATGATGTCGAATCGTGCTCAATTGTGTTTTTTTTTTGTTTTGCTTATCCGATGAGAAAAAAAAACAGTTTTTAAGACGATTCGTCAAAAATGTTTTGTCATTGAGCATTTTTGCTCAATCGGTGTGCGTCCAGCCTAAGTATATGGATAATAAAACTACCTTTCTCTCTTTAATATCGATTATATATAAAAAAAAAACATTCATTTTGGTTAAAATAGGCGGGCTGCATTGATATTATTGTTTAATGATTCATGACTTCTGCAAATAAACACTTTTTGTTTTGACCTTTATTAATATTGATTTATTAAAAAAAAAAAGTATTCTCATTTATTACCATCTCTCTCTGTATGATGTTATTTTTACTTCCATATTAAAAAAAAGTAAAAAATTTTTTTAAAGGTCACGATCAACGAGTGCTTTCCCTTTATTTAGAACTTTGGGCAAAGCAAATCAATACAATTTATTAACACATTCTCACCTTCTCTGTATGTGTAGGAAGAAAACGATACAAAAAACTTGTGTTTGATAGAAAAATACGCTATTTTCGTTCCGTGATTTTCTTGGTAAGAATATAAACTAAATGAAAAGGGCGTAAACTGGCAAAGGGTTGGAAAAAAAAAGACTAAGAAAAGGGGATGGAATTTTGGGTCATCGAGTCCTTGGAGACATTTTTATTTTCAGTCCCCAATTTCCGCTTTTCTTAAAGAATGAATGAGAGAAAAAGCTCTCTGCAAATTCTTGCACGTACTTTTGACAAAGGACATTGCACAAATCTATCTTAAAAAAAAATATCGTAAGATAATGTTCTTAAAGCATATATAGAGGAGATGGTGTTATTTTATTTTTTTATAAGAAATAGAGCAAGGCCTCTTGCTTTGCTTCCCTTTAGGCAGGGATAATTTATTGCTCAATAGGGCTTAACAAAATGCTGGCTGGCCCAAGGTCAGATAACTTCAATTTAAAACGTGGCTAGTGATATAGGAGAGTACGTGTAAAGCTATATATTCCTGTTTAATTAAATCGCTATACTCAATTTACGCTCTTTCTTCCTCTTAAAAAAAACTTCATTTTTAAATATTAAGTCCCGTCGACTTATAAATAAATATTTTTTTTTTAATGCTATTGTTGGATAGTCCCTTTGATGTAGAATTTCTTCTCATTTCTGCATTTGACAAATCTCTTATATCTAATATTTATTATAAAAAATCTGGTGTGACTGGCGCACAGCACACAACTTTCTCTTACCTTCGGTAATCGAAAGTTGTGTACTGTGCTTGTCACACCAGATTTTTGTGTCGACATGTATTTAGTTTCCGACAGTAAGGTACAATTGAATTCAAGATGTAAAATTTATAAGTATGGCAAAATGTTTATATTTTGATACCATGGCAACCATTTCTCTATCTTTTCAATGGAGTACAAGAGTAAAGTGGTCTTCAGAAGATTTCAATCACAAAATAAGAATATACATTTTAAAGAGCAACTAAAAAATAGTTGATATATGAATTTTAAAAAAAATCGTTGAAGCAAATTTTGAGAAAATCGAAAAAAACTGAAAAAGTGAATCAGTAAAGTACTAGTACTTTTTGGTCGATTTTGTTCAAAAGCTTCGTGTCACGTCCCATGGGGGTGCCTAACTTAAATATAAAATTTCAACCTCCTAACTCTTTTCGTTCTTGAGATATTTTGTTCACAGACACACAGACAGACAGACAGACAACAACAGACCATGTCGCGAAAACCACTTTTTGGATTCAGGGGACCTCAAAACGTGAAGATCCATCAAAATCTCGACATCGAATTTTTGACATGAATCCAATACTTTCTCTCTATATATATATACTTGACGCAAAGCCCGCCTTCGGCGGGGCTTTCCTGCTAGGCGGGGGCTGCGCCCCTGGACCCCCTTGCTCGCCTTCCCTTTTCATTTTTATATAGATGTAGAGTTTATTTTAACGGTTAATTATTCATGAACTTAAGATTTTTTGTGAAGCATATCCTTTCCGGGACTCTCCCGGTACAGAGACAAAAAATTTACGCCGATATTTTAGAATTCAAAATGTAAATAAATAAAAAAAAATCGTAAACATGGGTAAATATTTATATTTTGTTACCATGGCAACCCTTTCTCCTAATTTTTATTTTTTCTTATTTTAACGGTTAATTACTTATTAACTTATTGTTATTTGTGAAACAAAACCTGTCCGGGACTCTCACAAACATACACAGAAAATTTCATCATAATTGGTTCAGTCGTTTAAGAGGAGTTCAGTCACATACACACGTACAGAAGAATTATATATATAAAGACTAGACGCAAAGCCCCGCCTTCGGCGGGGCTTTCCGCTAGCAGGGGCTGCGCCCCCTGGACCCCCTTGCTCGCTTTCCCTTTTCATTTTTATATATATATAGAGTTTATTTTAACGGTTAATTATTCATGAACTTAAGATTTTTTGTGAATCATATCCTTTCCGGGACTCTCCCGGTACACAGACAAAAAATTTACGCCGATATTTTAGAATTCAAAATGTAAATAAATAAAAAAAAATCGTAAACATGGGTAAATATTTATATTTTGTTACCATGGCAACCCTTTCTCCTAATTTTTATTTTTTTCTTATTTTAATGGTTAATTACTCATTAACTTATTGTTATTTGTGAAAAAAAACCTGTCCGGGATTCTCACAAATATACACAGAAAATTTCATCATAATTGGTTCAGTTTTTTAGGAGGAGTTCAGTCACATACACACGTACAGAAGAATTTTATATATAAAGATAAAGATTACATATATACATAGGTAAGAGAAAGTAAAAAATAAGGGTCTAAATAGACCATTGACAGTTGTGACTGCACAAAACCAGCTTTCTGTTTGTCCATATTTTTACGAGACTTGTTAGCTTTAGCTCGTAATACATTTTTTACTTTCTCTTACCAATGTATATATGTAATATATATATAGAGAGAAAGTATTGGATTCATGTCAAAAATTCGATGTCGAGATTTTGATGGATCTTCACGTTTTGAGGTCCCCTGAATCCAAAAAAGTGGTTTTCGCGACATGGTCTGTCTGTCTGTGTGTTGTGTGTCTGTGGGTGTTGTTGTTGTTGTGGTGGGGGTGTCTGTGTGTCTGTGAACAAAATATCTCAAGAACGAAAAGAGCTAGGACGTTGAAATTTTATATTTAAGTTAGGCACCCCCATGGGACGTGACACGAAGCTTTTGAACAAAATCGACCAAAAAGTACTTACTAGTACTTTACTGATGCACTTTTTCAGTTTTTTTCGATTTTCTCTAAATTTGCTCCAACAATTTTTTCTAAAATTCAAAAATCAATTATTTTTTAGATTCTCTTTAAAATGTATATTCTCATTTTGTGATTGAAATCTTCTGAAGACCACTTTACTCTTGTACTCCATAGAAAAGATAGGAGAAATGGTTGCCATGGTAACAAAATATAAACATTTTGCCATACTTATAAATTTTACACCTTGAAAATCGAATGTACCGTACTGTCGGAAACTAAACACATGTCGACACAAAAAAATCTGGTGTGACCAGCACGGTGCACAACTTTCGATTACCGAAGGTAAGAGAAAGTTGTGTGCTGTGCGCCAGTCACACCAGATTTTTCAATAGAGGCTTATGATATCATTAGAATGTAGTCAGGGATTATTTTTAATTCTTCTCATTTGCATTCTCTTCTTCTTTGGGGTTGAGATGATGAAATATTTAGGAGAACGGACAAATTAAACTATTAATATTAAATAATTTTTTATTATACCATCTCATTAGTTTTATTAAAAATCTGGTGTGACTGGCGCACAGCACACAACTTTCTCTTACCTTCGGTAATCGAAAGTTGTGTTCTGTGCTTGTCACACCAGATTTTTGTGTCGACATATATTTAGTTCCCGACAGTAGGGAACATATGAATTCAGATGTAAAATTTATAAGTATGGGAAAATATTTATATTTTGTTACCATGGCAACCATTTCTCCTATCCTTCCCTATGAAATACAAGAGTAAAGTGGTCTTCAGAAGATTTCAATCGCAAAATGAGAATATACATTTTAAAGAGCATCTAAAAAATAATTGATTTTTGAATTTTAAAAAAAATCGTTGGAGCAAATTTTGAGAAAATCGAAAAAAACTGAAAAAGTACATCAGTAAAGTACTAGTACTCTTTGGCCGATTTTGATTAAAAGCTTATTTTTCCGGTCCCGGGGGGTGTTTAACTTAAATATAAAATTTCAGCCTCATAGCTCAATTCCTTCATGCTTAAAATTGAACACAGACACACCCACACACACACCCACCCACCCACACACACACAGACAGACCATGTCGCGAAAACCACTTTTTTGGATTCAGGGGACCTCAAAACGTGAAGATCCATCAAAATCTCGACATCGAATTTTTGACATGAATCCAATATTTCTCTCTATATATATATTACATATATACATAGGTAAGAGAAAGTAAAAAACATTTTCATTTAATTTTGTACATTCCAGCAGTCTCTTTGTAAATTCAGTTTTACTTGGGGGTATTTGATACACATATTATCATTAAAGTCCTCTCTTTTTTATCTCCTTTCCCATAGTTAAAACTTTTTATCAGTTATTAATTTGTTTAGGAAATTTCCATTTGACTTTATTATTAATAATTATATATATATATAGACCTATATAATATTATTATATAACCAGTCTGTTGGATATTTAATCATTAAAAATAAAGTATCGGTAGATCTCTCAGTTCAAGTCTTCCGTTTTCAATTATCTTTGAATCATCTCTTTCAAAATCTCCTATTAACATTCCAACGCCTCTCCCTTCCGCTCAGCTCTCTAACTTTTGATTATTATAAATCTAATATAATTATGAAAAAAAAATGGGATGAGCGCCGAGCCCCAGACCCTAGTGTTTGCTAAATATTCCCTCTCATGGCGTGTAAATTAGCAAAGAGCGATAAATATACCCGGAGGAAATTTATAGTAGGTTAGAGTAGTTCATTAATTTTTAAATAAAAAATAGTATAATGAGCTTACAAATTTAGCTAAAATGTAGCATGTTCCGAGTATTATTATAATTACAGTTGAATTATTAATACTCGGATATAAAAAATATTAGAGAGTTATAATTCCTATTAAATATTTATTAATAGAAACGAAAATACGCTTGAACGATATTGGCTAGGTATGGAAATTTTTTTTTTCAAGTAGGTACGATATATTTTTAATGATTTGGGACGGGATGTAGCCAACTCAAAAAAAAAAAAGAAAAAATTTATTCCTGTTGTCTTCCTTTCTTGTGTCGTTCAAACGCTTCTTCAAAAGTAATCAATTTTGACTTATTGGGAGGCTTTCTTCAGGTACAATCCAACTTTCACAGTAAGGCCACATAATGAGTAGTCAAATCGTTTACAAATAACAAATAACAGTTAAAATTTTTCTCTATTTTTTTTTGAGTTGACTACTTCGCGTCCCAATTCATAAAAAACGTCTTTAAAAATATATCGTACCTACTTTTTAATAAAAAAATTCTCAAACCAAGTCAATATTGTCCAAGCGTATTTTAGTTTTCTATTTATATTTAATAGTAATTTATAGGAAATTAACTCTACTAATCATTAATAAATTGTAATAAATATAGTTTAATAATGCGACTGTATTTATTATCATACTCTGAACGAGCATTTGTTACTTTTAGCTAAATTTGTAAGCTTATTAGAACATATCAACATTTTTTTTTTTAAATTAATCAACTAACCTTTTATAAATTTCCTCCGTCTTTATTTATCGATCTTTGCTAATTTACAACTGTGAAAGCCTAAACATGATAATTGAAAAAAATTAGCTATTTTGATAGCCCAAATTAGTTCAAAGAAATGATCGTGAATTTGGTTAAGTAGTGGTCAAACCAGATTTTTAATTTGTTTTAAAAACATTATACAGAATATATGTACTTTAAAATTTTAAGATTATAGAATCCCTCTGGTAATGGTTGTCCTATAAAATTTAGCTATATTATTTTTAATGGCTGTTTTAACTGCCATTTTGATTTATTTAAACAGGTAATAAATTTTATAATTATTATAATCAAATTAAATAAACTATAACATTGAAGATGAAAGTTTTATATTCCCATTTATGTATATGATGAATTTTTGAAAAGTCCCATACGTATTTTCTATCAGAAATATTCTCCAACACTTGTAAATATATACTAACTTTTATATAATTTCTATTAAGGTGGATTGTCCGGCACTAACGAGAGTTAGAGAGAATCCTCCTCAGATAGTGGCCTTTTATACAGTGGCGTCATTTGGGGGGGGGGCATTTGCCCCCCCCCCAAGGGCTCTGATTTTTATAAAATTTTATATTATTCTAAATAATATACTCCAAAATACATCTACGAGTATACAAACTACACAAAATTAAACAATTAATTAAATTAAATATGTTTTGGCAAATTTGAGTACCCATTTGTAAGTAAATTTTAAGAAAAAAAAATGTTTGCCCCCCCCCCCCCCCAAGAAAAAGTTGAAATGACGCCACTGCTTTTATAATATTTTTCAAGACCATAATCCCTCATTCCCCTGGGAGCACTGATACATGCACATGCAAGACATCCGGACGCTTAATTTGCACTTCTCTGTGGGAATCTTGCATGTGTTTTTCGATCCAACCAGATGTAAAGTTTTTCGAATCTTTTTTCAAATTAGGATTTTGATTTTCCAATTTCAAATTTTGTTTCTCTCATTCTCTTTTTGGCTTCACAACAATGTTGAGATTTTGTTATCTTTCAGATAGGCAGCCCAAATGACAAAATTAGGCTGCTATGTGTAATGATGCTCATTAGGTGGGAGATCTTGCAATGTTTCAAATAAAATATTTAAAGAACAATTTTTGGTTGCCAGTCTGTCTTCGCAACCCCAACAGTCACAAAATACAATATTAACAATTTTTTGATTAATTACTCCTATAGAGCTGACTACTGTTTGT
Organism: Euborellia annulipes; assembly: GCA_023213315.1. Taxonomy (NCBI): domain Eukaryota; kingdom Metazoa; phylum Arthropoda; class Insecta; order Dermaptera; family Anisolabididae; genus Euborellia; species Euborellia annulipes. The sequence continues at coordinate 7,205 of JAKCPI010001735.1, read as the reverse complement.
TTTTTGAGATTTAATTCGTATAAAAAAGTCTAAAACATAATTAAAGTTTTTGAAAAATCAAAATTGATATAATTATATACCCAGCAGGCTGATAATAAATTTTTCAAATTAATTATAGAGTTCAGATGATAATTAAATTCTCAAGTGTTTATGTTGATGTCTCTCGATTGTATTTAGAGCGGAAAAATCACATCCTCTTCGACAAAATGAATATCGGGCTGTCCTTCGTCTGTCTGATGAAGCAAACAGCGAGCTTTCAATTCAGCTGAAAGTGACAGACGTTCATTAACTTACCAATTCGAAATCAAATAAGTCTCGTCCTGCCCCACTTCCTAACTTCTAACCCTCTCTCTACAACACTATACTCTCCAAAATAGAGAGAGGACAGTGTCTCTTTAGAGGGAGAATGAAAGTACTGGAAAAGGAAAAAATCTCTTCTCATTCCGAAAACAATACTTTTCCCAATTGAATATAAATTAAAATTTTTCCATTTATTTTCTCTTATGCTGTATGCTATTTTTTAATTTATTTTAAAAACAAAATAATTTATTAATATGTAAAATTATATTGCATTTCGTAGACAGAAAGTTTTTGGGTCCGATCCCTCTTCCAAATGATTACATTTTTTTTTTAGTCTTTTCGGCATCTTAGGACTTTAACGATACTAATTATTTATTATTTACGATATATGTTGAGGTCCAGGCGCATTTATTTATACCAAATAATTTAAATAAATATTCATCGGACTGCCTGGGATCCCACCCAATTCCCCTTGGCTTTATTTTTGATATTTGTCAAATTAATTATAGCCTGGCCCAATCACGGGATGAATAAATTTTAAAGAATATAAACTCTTTTAAAATTTTTCGGGATTTCGGGGGTTCGGACTTTCATATCCTCCCCTGCCTCCCCCTTGTAAATTAAAACTAAAACACAAAATGATATGTTTCAATATATTATTTATTGACATAAACACTTGATATTTCGACAATTAGTGTGCCATCTTGATAAGTAATACAAATACATTTGTACCAATAAATTGAAACATATCACCTTGTGTATTTAGTTTTAATCGACTATGGATTTTTCAATTTATCCGAGTAGTTTCAGAGATATAAGAAAATTTAAAAGCTGCATTCAACATACACATTAGGGTGGCCGAAAAAATTCATTTTTTTTATTTCGAAGTTGTAATAGCGCGGAAAATTTGCGAATTATATAGATAAAAAAAAAGAAAAAAAATATATCAAAATCGGTTGACATTTTCCGGTCGCGCATAGGCCCATAGACCATTTTGCGGGCATCACTTTTTTGACTCAAGGGTCTCAAAGCGTAGATTTCCATCAAAATCTCCATATTCTATATTTGACATGAATGCAAAAATAAGCTTTTAAACAAAATCGGCCAAAGAGTACTAGTTACTTTACTGATGTACTTTTTAAGTTTTTTATGTTTTAAAGTTTGACAAAATATAAAAAAAAAAACTTCATTTGTGCGATTATTTTTTTATTAATTTTTGAATTCACCCCATGATAAAACACAATGTTCTTATGTTCAAAAATAAAAATACTGTAACTATTCTACATTAAAAATAAAAAGTATAAGCTTATTAAAGATATAAAAAAAAAAAAACTCGTAAAATGTAACTTTTTCATTATTTTGGAAAATTTTGGGGCTTATGGGGGCGACTGGGATATATCAAATGATCTAAACCAAATTAAAACACAATTTTTTTAGGCTCTTTTTGAAGACATTACGAAAACATCTAATCCAAAAATTACAAAAAATAATCGCCAAAATGAAGTTTTTTCATATTTTGGGAAACTTTAGAACCTAAGCGCGACTGGAAGATATCAACAGATTTTGATAATTTTTTTTGTTTATATAATTCACAACTTTTCCGAGCTATTACAATTTCGAAATAAAAAATGATTTTTATGGCCCACCGTAATGTTTATGATGAATGAAGCTTTTAAATTTGCTTCTTTCTCTGAAACTATTCCTCCGATAAGAATAAAATGTGAACAATCCATAGTTGATTAAAACTAAAGTCACAACGTGATATATTTCAAAATATTATTTATTGGTTCAAATGTATTTGTATTACTTATTAAGATGACACACTAATTGTCGAAATGTCTTATATCAATTAATAATATATTGAAACATTTTGCCTACTTCGGCTACATGCGTCTCTTCAAGTCTTAAAGCCTATGCAAGCTATCTATATACCTAGTAGATCTATCGATCTTTCTAAAATGTTATTTCTTAAGCTTATTTTAATGTTTTTTGATTTTCATTTTAATACAAATAGAGAGAGAAGGAGGAACGCAATTTTAGATTCATTCTCCATTTTATACCGTTTATATACAGCGTATATCCAATAACTACTCTTAGGTTTATAGGAAAAGGGATTTTCAGACGTCGTTCGTTCGATTCCCTCTGACAGATCCTGTTGATTTTCTCAATGACTGACATTAAGACGATTCCATTTCAAGGGTCAGCTAACAATTCTTGATTAGAAAATTAATCTTAAATGAAGTGTATATTGAATGACCATTAAATAAACACAAATCCACTTTAACATTCCTGATCATCCAAAAGCATACATTTGCAAAACCTCTAGGAAATTTTATATTCTGTTGGTGTACTTTCGATGTATTACATCCATATTAAAATGAACCAATAAAAGTAATCCCATAACCAGAAAATCCGCATAAAATAAATTTTAGTGTTAAAAAAAAATATAAATGATTAAAAATATTCAAATCAGGTCAAAGGTTCGCATCCCGTTTCATGCGACAAAATTTATTTCATTTGAATTGAATGGCAAGATGAGAATATACATTTTAAAAAGTATCTAAAAAATAATTGATTTTTAAATTTTAATTAAAATCCTTGGAGCTAATTTTGAAAAAATCGAGAAAAACTGAAAAACTGCATCAGTAAAGTACTAGTACTATTTGGCCGATTTTGTTTAAAAGCTTATTTTCACGCTCCAGGAGGTTATCTAACTTAAATATAAAATTTCAACCTCCTAGCTCAATTTCTTCATGCTTAAAATTGAACACAGACAGATACACACACAGAGACACATACAGACAGTCAGACACACATACAGACCATGTTACGAAAACCACTTTTTTGGATTCAGGGGACCTCAAAAAGTGTATATCCATCAAAATCTAGACATCGAATTTTTGACATGAACCCAATATTTTCTCTCTATATATACATATATGTATAGGTAAGAGAAAGTAAAAATTCTAATATATAGGCGGAAACTAAATATATGTTAACCCAAAAAATCTGGTGTGACAAGCACACAACACAAATTTCAATTACCGAAGGTAATAGAAAATTGTGTGCTGTGCGGCCAATCACACCAGATTTATTATTATTATTATTATTATTGCAATTATTTTTAATAGCGTTTTAATTATCATATTGTATGTTTAAGTATTGATTTGATAAAAGGTGAAATATAAAAATATGAGTACAGTGAGCGCCACAATTAAGTCCTCACCTGGGAGCTCAGCTAGCCATAAGTAGACTCTATATGGTATATTAATTATATGGTACATAGTGAAAGAATTTATATTTTTATTTTTTATATGCTCTTTAAAATGTATATTCTCATTTTGCCATTGAAATCTTTTGAAGACCACTTTACTGTTGTATTTCATAGGAAAGATAGGAGTAATGGTTGCTATAGTAACAAAATATAAATATTTTCCTATATAAATTTTACATCTTGAAAATCGAATGTACCGTACTGCCTGAAACTAAATACATGTCGACACAAAAAATCGGGTGTGACAAGCACAGAACACAACTTTCGATTACCGAAGGTAAGAGAAAGTTGTGTGCTGTGCGACCAGTCACACCAGATTTTTATATTACCTTTTCGGTCATTAAAATTATTTCACTATACCATATACTTAAGGCTCTAGCTCCCAGGTGGGGACTTAATTGTGTTATTCATGTTAAAAATAAGATGTCGAGATTTAGATGAAAACACGACCAGTGCGATCAGTCACACCATATTTTTATGAAAGTGAAATAAATTGGTTAAAAAAAAACAAACAAAAAAAACAATTTTATGGCCTTTATTATTTAACTTTTCATTACACAATAAAATGCATAAGAAAAATTTTCAATACCTGACTCCTCTTTTATTTAAATAAAATAGAATCGCCCCCCCCCCCTCCCCCTCTTAACAATAAATTAATATTAGAGAAGCCTGGGTACTCTCCCCTCCTTTCTTTTAATCGCTTTAAAATATAATTTTTGGCAATCCCCCTCTCTCTCCTCCTTCTTTCTCCCTCCTTTGACTAATTAGCCAATCACAAGGGCTATATTCTTTGGCGCCATTAGGCCCCCTTAGAAAAGCACACTGACCTAGCCTAGGGAGATTAGTAGAGAGGCGACCTTTGTCTAGTGAGTAACCTATGTTAATTTTCGCAAGAAATCGCCAAGCCACCGCATTTGATGGGCAGCCATGTTAGCAGCTAGCCGCTTCTCTCTCGCGCTCCGCGTTTCTCGGCGTTTTTACCGAGGTATTTCACCTCAATATTGCTAATTATTTATTAATTATTCCCATTAATCATTTAATATTTATAAATGATAAAAGAATTCAAGAATTTCTAGATATTTTTTTTTTTAATTTATTTATCACAGCCACAACTACAAACAACACATATTTTCGATGTTACTCCATTAAGCCCCGCGTCTCCTGAATTCTAGTGTCGTACTTTATATGATGAATAGGCCTACGTATTGACGTTATTTTTCTCTTTTTGTTTACTCCCCATTTTAATTGATAATTTCTTTTCTACGAATTTTATTTATTTTATTTTTACCAGTAAAATATGCCTACCTACTCTGAGTTCATGATCAAATTTCTCCTCTCTTATAAGTCGTTAGGTCATTCGATATAAGCTTTATTATTAACTCTCATCATTTATTTTAATAGTGTATGAACAAATTATTTTATATAAAACTAAAAGAGATCAATCAAAAGAAATGAATATTTTTTAGATAGGTCTTTTATAAAGTATAGCGATTCTTATTTAGTTCTGGGCATCGTTAACCATACATGTTCCCGTACTATTATATGAACGAATACTTTGTTAAATATTGAATAACTAGTTGAGTTCTAGGATTTTCTTATTCGAGAGTGAAATTAAAGTGCAGTGATTATTTCATCTCGTTTTTGTTAAAAAGTTTCTGTACCTTCTCAATCCCTGAGGCAATAGAAAATCTTTAATACACAAGTTGCTTATGATGCCACATTACAAGTTAGGTTCAAAGAATATTGAAATAATATTTTTATCAGCAGAGAATATTAAAATATTAAAAATATTTTTCATGATTTCAACATTGATAGCAAATCTTTCTCTATATTCGCTACATGTAAATTGTGGTGTGACTATTAGTACATTATCTTTCTCTTATATCAGGCTTTCAGCAATTTTTTCATTTTTCATTATTTAATCCAATTTACAAATTTAATTTTATTACGATTGGAACTTGTCGATGGATATTATTCTAAGTTTTTATTATCTTTACTTCTCTTATGTCTTTCAAGTCTGAACCTGTCTGAATTCTCTTTGTTTTCTTAAAGAAATTATTCTATAACTATCCTTTACTTTTAGAAAGAGGGCATTTTTATAATTTGCTCTCTTGCTTCAAGGTTAATTAATGGATTCAAATACTAGATATCTTTTTAACCTTCTTTATCTCTTCTCTATCATTGTTTGTCATTCTCTTATATTTAATATACAATTCTGGTGTGACTGGTCGCACCAGATTTTTTAATGTCGACATATATTTAGTTTCTGCCAATTTATCAGAATTCAAGATGTAAAATTTATAAACAATTAACACGAAGCTTTTAATTAAAATCGACCAAAGAATATTATTACTACTTACGACTAGTATTACAACTTTTTGATGTATTTTTCCTGATTTTTTTTTTTTTTTTTTTTTTACTTTGAGAAAATCCACATGGTAAGATAAAAAAAAATAGGGCTAAAGAGAAGAATATGTTAACATTTTTTATTCTATGATAGGAAACTTTTTCGGGTTTTTTTCTCATTCCATTCTATTTCTATATATAAATATATACATAGGTAAGAGAAAGTAAAAATCTAGTGTAACAAGCACAGAACACAACTTTCCGAAGTTGTGTGCAATAAAATTGATTGTAAAGCAAATATAGGCCACTTCAATATTATTTAAAAGTAATAACTCTTATTTTTTTTATTGTTCAGAAAAAAAACTAAGAAAGATTGTCTCTGTTTCATGCCTTCTGTTTTTTTCTGCTTAGGCTTAGAAAAAATAAATTAAAGAAAATCGATAGCTTGAAGGAGGAATCTCTCTCCCTCTTATAAAAAAAAGACAAGGACATATTCTTGGGATATTATTTCTCTTAATCGTTTGTGTGCGTTCATTTCCTACTCCCAAATGGATAATTTTTTTATTTTCCATTAGGGTTGAAGGTCAATTGGTTAGGGTTTTTTTTTTTAAATAAACATGTCTATATTTTCATATAGTTCTTGACCCATTAGCCTTGCCTAGAACAGCAAATTCTTTTAAGCTGAAATACAAAATTTTACATCATACTATCGGCCTATTAGAGAACTTTTTTTTAACACTCACATTTTTTTCCCACTCACACTCACATACACACAGTTTTTTTCGGCAACTTAGGCCATTTAAGACTTTTAACGATACTCGTAGGTTTAATTATAACTATTTTGGGTCCAGGCAGTCTTATTTAAGCCATTTGGTATCCAAATGGTACCCAGCCTGGGGTCCGACCCTCGGTATAGTAGGTTAGCACGTTAACCCCTCCACCAATCCCGAGGGCTTAGAGAACTTGTTTGATTCTTTCTATTTAAACAAATGAAAATTTTTTTTCCCTGTATACTTATTTATCAACTAAAAGCTCTTTAATCCATAATAACAAAAATTATCTCGCTTTTTCATATTATTTTTGAGTTGGCCGGTTTCAAAATAAATTCTTCCTGATAATAAAATGTCTCTCCCTATTCAAGCTCATCGTCAGGTCTATTCTCTAAAAATATACGTTAAAATTTAAAATAAAAATATGGGTGTTAAAAAGTAATGTAAAAACAATCAGCGTTAAAAAAATGCTATTCTCTAAACAAAGTTTTAACAGCGACGCTAACATGTTGCTT
>JAKCPI010001734.1:0-96985 GCA_023213315.1 Euborellia annulipes | reverse complement strand
AAAAATAATACTAGCACGTATGGATTAATAAATTTAAGACTTTCTAAAAAAAAAATAAATAATTTTCCCATAGATTAAAGTTCAAAAACATCGTAAATGCATTTAGAAGAGTTGTATTATATTATGATATGAGTTTGAACTTAATTACAAGTCACGATTAATGACATCACTACTAAAATACATACATATATCTATCAATAAGTATTTTCAATATATATTTCTCTAATGATAGACATGCACATGCATGTTGAATGAATGAGAGAGCTATTTCAAATTGATAGGGCAGGGGAAATAGATTTAAAAGAAAAAAATATCGGTGAGGTCGAATCGACCTCACACTGGTCGAAATCTGACCCCCGACCTCTGACCTCATCGAGTCGTGACTTTGAGCTAACGACCTAAACACACACGCGGAAAGAAAAAATGAACTCGCATCAGTGCACTGGCTCTATCTCTCTTTAATAAAGCACAGGTTCACTCTTTATATAGGCCTAAACATCAGAAGCCAGCATAATTAAAATCTATTCATTTTCATTCCAATTATGTTTCTTCATTTCTTAAATAATTAAATTAAAACAAGTGGATGTCGTTCATTTATTAATTAGAACTTCTCGCTTAGCCAGAGGGGCTTATACCATCTATTGCAATAGTATTGAGACCAAAGCGGTAGTTAGGCAGACAAAATGGCAGCTTGTCTGTGCAAGAAATACCAGACAACAACAGAACAACCAAAAGAATAACAAAAAATATTTTTCTGTGTGACAACGTCTTACAAATTTTTTACAAATTTTTTTAATAATTAATTTTTTTAATTTAATTAATTTTTATAATTTTTAATTTTTTTAATATAACTCATTTTAATATAACTGTATATCTAAATAAAAATTATCTCGATGTTTTAGACCATTGGTTCCCAACCTTTTTTGGCCCATCGCCCCTTTCTGGAGGTTGTCTAACACCTATCGCCTCCCTTTTCATTTGAAGTAAAATGTAAATAATAAAACAGTTTTATTTTAAACAATTTTATTAACGTAGGCCTATATAAAAACAACCAAAGTAGTTTTATACGGTTACTCTTAGCTCTAGTATTAATTCATACATTTTACAGAAATATATCTGCTGTACATACACAAATGTACATGATTCAAAATGAATCAAATTCAGGAATTCTGTGATCTGCATCTGCGAACAAAACATCATTTAAATTTTTTAATAAAAAAATACTTTATTTAAAAGCTAAAAACCAATATTTTCTCTCTATATATATTTCATATATAGGGTAAGAGAAAGCAAAAATGAATCAAGTTCACCAGATAACGTTGTTTTCAGAGGGAATAAAAATCAGCAGCAGAACTAGTGACCGAAACGTTGAAATTTTTATAAAATACTCCCGACTCTTGGAGTAGTAGGCTAGATTTTTACTTTCTCTTACCTCTATATATATGTTGATATATATATAGAGAGAAAGTATTGGATTCATGTCAAAAATTCGATGTCGAGATTTTGATGGATCTTCATGTTTTGAGGTCCCCTGAATCCAAAAAAGTGGTTTTCGCGACATGGTCTGTCTGTGTGTCTGTCTGTGTGTGTGTCTGTGAACAAAATATCTCAAGAACGAAAAGAGCTAGGAGGTTGAAATTTTATATTTAAGTTAGGCACCCCCATGGGACGTGAAACGAAGCTTTTGAACAAAATCGACCAAAGAGTACTAGTACTTTACTGATGCACTTTTTCAGTTTTTTTCGATTTTCTCTAAATTTGCTCCAACGATTTTTTTTTTTAATTCAAAAATCAATTATTTTTTAGATTCTCTTTAAAATGTATATTCTTATTTTGTGATTGAAATCTTCTGAAGACCACTTTACTCTTGTACTCCATAGAAAAGATAGGAGAAATGGTTGCCATGGTAACAAAATATAAATATTTTTCCATACTTATAAATTTTACATTAGCGCGTCTACCTCCTATACCAAACGACGCGGGTTCGGACCCAGGCAGTCCGAAGACTTTATTTAAGCCATCTGGATACCAGATGGCTTAAATAGAAATGCCTCAACCCACAATAGATAATATATATTACAACGGTAATCGTCTAAAGTCTTAAATGGCCTGAGTTGCCGAAAAGACTGTGTGAATGTGTGTGTGAGTGTGAGTGCGAATGAGAAAAAAGTGTGAATGTTTTTTATTTAACTAAAAAAAAAAAAAAAAAATTACATCTTGAAAATCGAATGTACCGTACTGTCAGAAACTAAATACATGTCGACACAAAAAATCTGGTGTGACAAGCACAGAACACAACTTTCGATTACCGAAGGTAAGAGAAAGTTGTGTGCTGTGCGCCAGTCACACCAGATTTTTATTATTTATCTCCCTAATCTTTTAAAAGCCTAATAAGTTTCTAATAATAATTTTATTTTTATGAAGACAATAACAAAAATGGATCTTTTTTCAGTCAATCTTTATTTAATGAAAACAAAGGTGGCGTTTCAATTCTAGATTGGAATTATCTTCAGACTATTTTATTTTTAGGACAATATTTTGTTCTCTTCTATCCTGTAAATAAGAAATTTTTGAGTGATATTTGTTCTTTTAAATTTTAGTAAACTCTAAAAAGTTTTCCCCCTTTGAATACTCATCGCCCCCCCCCCACTTATTTTTTGCCCCCCTGATAATCCAAATCGCCCACTTGGGGGCGATCGCCCCCAGGTTGAGAATCACTGTTTTAGACCCTTTCTACACTAGCGTTTTTGATGCGTTCTATGCCGCGTTTTCAACCCTTCAAAAGCGCGCGTTAGAAACTCGTTAAAAACGCGTCAATTGTAAAAAAATGATTGTGAGGCCAAAAAGTTGTTGATTTTGAGTTGCATGCCAATTGAGCAGCTCTTCGCTTATTTAAATATTAATAGGCCTAATATAAAATTAAAAAGGATTTTGAAAAATTAACATTTTCACTAATTTTATGAAACTTTCGGCCAATTGCCCCATTGCAAAAATTTTTTTTCTAGTTTTTCTTGTATTTACCAATCGCAACTCTGAATTCAAAACTTGACTTTTTTCGATCCACCCTATTGAATATGCTCCCTGATATTAATTTATTAAATGGCCACTTGTCAAAGTGCTCTCTTTGTCTTGAAATTTCACAAGAGAGAGACAATAAACATCTCGGACCTTCTATTCTGTATGTGGTACGCGTTATGGATAATTAACCTGTAAATTTTTTCAATTATTGCATTACAAGAGTATTTTTTAATGTATTTTTTCCTTGTTTAGTAGCAAGCATTCTTATTAAATGGAATCCAAATTGCTTTATCTATTATTTATTTTAATTTATGATCATAGATAAAGACATAGATCTTTTCTTCGGAGTGTAAGACAGACAGACACACTTATAAAAACACATACTTATGCTAATTATTGAATAGAAGAAATAAGTGGGAAAGCCTGTGTCTCGGCTTTCCGTTCAACCGCTCAGCTGTTTGGGTTGCCTAAACACAAGGGGAACTCATTTCTCTCTCTCCTGCACCCGAATCCACTTGGCGAATGATGAGGGGCGATTGATAAGATTTGGACTTCTTAGAATTCTATTTTTGATCGAAATATTAATTAGAATATTATATTACATAAATTTATTTAGCCCCCGGGTTTGGCGTAGTAAGTAGCGTGCCTACCTCCTATACCAAACGTCGCGGGTTCGGACCCAGGCAGTCCGATGATTTTATTTAAGCCATTTGGACACCAGATGGCTTAAATAGAAATGCCTGAACCCCAAATTGATATATTAATTACAACGGTTATCGTCAAAGTCTTAAATGGCCTAAGTTGCCGAAAAGACTGTGTGAATGTGTGTGTGAGTGTGAGCGTGAATGAGAAAAAAGTGTGAATGTTTTAAAAAAAAAAAAATTTATTTAATCCTAAAATAATATTAGAAGTTCCCTCGAAGAAGAGAAGGGCCTCGGAACGTTTAAAAAAAAAAATTGCAGAGAGGTTTGAAAATGAATGGGATCCTTGAATAAAATCCCTTATTTTCGTCACGTTACACTTTGAATAATTTAAAAATTTGGCGGTTCTCGATGGGCCGGTTGCTTCACTTAAAATTAACTAGCTATCCCTCTGATAAGCTACTTGACTCTGACTTTCGAGTCTTTTGGCATCTAGTCCCGCGATCCTTAGTAGGTCAGCACGCTAACCCCTACACCAAGCCCGAGGGCAACTTTTTGAGTTATGAATTTCTAAAATTTGATTTCTCGCACAGGAAATGTATAGAGAAACATTTATGTATTCTTTGAATGTAAACAAATCCTCAAGCAGGCACTGGATTAGAATAATAATAATTTTTTTTTCTTAATTGGACGATGTTATGCACGAAGGAACCATTAACCTAAATCTGAGATATGGGGCATTTCATTTGCACAATTATAAACAAACCCAATGGCAATGACTTTTTTTTTCTCGTTTTATACAAAAACAGTGAAATGTAATGTTGCGATTTTAATAAAAAAAAAAGTAGATCTTTTTCCCTACAAGATGTCAGTCTTATCTCAATTTCGATTATAATGGCGCTTGCTTCCTTCATGCATAACATCGTTCATCGTAAGAGAAGGCGAGGTTCCGCCACAGGCGGGCCCGAGCCGGCTGGCTGGGGGGTCCAGGGGGCGAAGCCTCTTTGGCTAAGCGCGAAGGCTGGCGGCGCGGCTAGTTTATTCTAATTCTAATTAATTTTAACTTTAAATTTTAATAATTTTTATAAATTATGCCTTTATTATGTTGCTAACTTCACATATCTTTCCCTACACATCAGATAGCTAATTAATAATTATAATTATATAATATAATTATAATAATTAGTAATTATATATGTAGAAAACTCATTTTTTTAAATCATTAACTCGAAGGTTAAAGAGTGTTCTCGTTTACTATATCGATGATTTGCTATCGGTCGGATAAGCTTGCTAGTTGACTAGATGTGATGCAACCGGTCCTAAGAATAAGATAATTTTAAAAGTAGTTTAATTTCTCCCTTGATAAGAAACAATTTTTATTTGAAATTTTTTTTCTACAATACAGTGTTTCTGGTGCCGGCAGTAAAACACCATAGTTTAAAATAGGAGATCCAGGTTTGGGCAGAACTTTAGAAAAAAAAATGTGTTTCTGAGATATAAATCTTAAAATAAAAAATTCCCCCGTATCCATAAGAAGAAATTATTTTAGATGAATCCAATTGAAGTTTTAAATTCGATTAGTGCGTTGCATCAGTTGACATTAATTTTTTCTATTTCCGGACACGTGGCCGGCCTCATCCAATTAAAGCATATGGCGGGAATGTGCATCCCATATTTCGAGAATAGGTAGGCGATAACCGAAGCTTATCGATTCCGTTGAGTTGCGAAGAACGCAGGCGCCTGATTCTGCGCTCTTTCTCTCCTCTCCACTTGAGGAATGTTTTCGTCTACCCTGAGGCCTGGAGAAGGTCACACGCATTGTCAATCATTTAGTTCCGATCAGCATGACAAGATAAACCCACAGGATTTGTCTTTTGTTGTTGAGAAGGATCATCATCAGTGTGGGAAGCGCATGTCGGGTCGTACTATCTTTGCGGCCTCTGCGCTGCTAATTTTTTTATCGGTTTTTGCCGTATATAGCGGATATTACGCTTTAAAAAACGTCGAGACTACAAGTAAAGGCAAGGTAGTAGAGGTGTCACCGAAATTGATTGAGGCACGGGAGCTGTCACTTGGCTGTCGCTGTCACCCGCTTAACGTCAGAGTGCCAGGTGTTTGGCTGGTGTCCAAACGGGTGACCAAATTCGATTCCAAACTTGCTTTATACGATTTCTGCGAACCAGTATTACGAGAATTCATCAAGACGAAGGAAGAGGAGACAGCTCTTGGAAAAAACAAAGGACAAGCCGAGGACGAACAATCTCAGGTGGGTGGTGAACAAAAATTTGAGTGTCAGTAGATACGATTACTAGAGGATAAAAATAAAAGAAAAAAAATCTGTCAAAGCCTCTTTTTTGTTTTTAAGCACCCCAGGAAAATGCACTTGTACAGTGAGCGCCACAATTAAGTCCCCACCTGATAGCTAGAGCCTTAAGTATATGGTGTAAAGTGAAATAATTTTAAATTTGAAAAGGTAAAATAAAATCATCTGTACCAGATTTTACCTTTTCGGTCATTAAAATTATTTCACTTTACACCATATACTTAAGGCTCTAGCTATCAGGTGGGGACTTAATTGTGGCGCTCACTGTACCAAACACTTGTGAAATCTATGAAAAAGGCAAAAAAACTTAACTGTGATAAAAACTTAACTGTGATTTCATAGTACGTTTTTAATTCTCAAATCGGGTTTTTTGATTAAACAAAATTTTTTTTTAAGAAAATATCAGAAATTTTCTAGTAATTCACTTTTTTTTCTTTAAAAAAAAAATACAGTATATAAAAGCTCTATAGAATTTTTTAGGGGAATTTCTCTTTTGTTCCCGACCTACGACTATCTTATCTAACTTATCTAAGTCCACAATTTGTTTACTTCGTTCTAAAAGGGCGATTTGTGATTAAAACTCCCCTTGACAAGACAAGCCATAAAAAATTACACTTTTAGCCTTAGAAAGTGTTGAAGATCTACCCACATAAATGGCTTTAAGAATAACTGTGTGAAAGCTTCAATAATGGATTAGGGATAGGTCCAATCAGCCCAATGTGTATGAGAGTAAACAAAAAATATATTTAAAAATATATATTCTTTATAATCTCGATCAGATAATAACAAAAATCTCAGACCTCTGAGGTTTCGGCCACTTCACAGCATGCCTTCATCAGTGAAAACTGGATCTATGCAACACGAAAAGGATAAAAAACAATAAGTTATTAATTCGTTGGGAAAATTTTTTTTATTTTAATTTACCTTAACGGTGAGTCAAACATGTTGCATAAAACCATTAACAATATAAAAAACCAGGATTCGTCAAACATAAAAAAGACAATCTCCAACAGGAGGTCCGACAATAATAACGGCTTCAATAATCTTTATTTTAATTTACCATTTCAAGGGTAGTCAACCTTTTCATCTTTGCAGAAAGTAAAGATTTTGAATAAACAATTTATAGCTGAGATGGGGTAAAAATGAGAAATGCAGCTAAGGTTATTTCTTTATTTGGTTAATTCACACAGCTGACGTTTCGGTTCCTTATTTGGACCATCTTCAGAGCTATAATCATACATATACAAGCGATATCAGAAATTATCACAATTATTACAATCAATAGATATATAAAAGAATATAGATATAATTTGAATTTCTATTGATTGTAATAATTGAAATAATTTCTGATATCGCTTGTATATGATTTATTAACAAACCAGGGCCGACGTTTCGGTCACATATGGGACCATCTTCAGGGCCAGCTTAATGTCTAAAAATATATATAATCCTCGCCAAGTTATATTGGGCATTCACGGCATATACGTAGCTTAATCATGATAATGCCTCAAATTTTATTATTATCATACCATGGACAGAGAGTGAAATAGTATGATAATAATAAAATTTGAGGCATTATCATGATTAAGCAACGTATAATTGTGTATGCTCAATATAACTTGGCGAGGATTATATGTAATTTCAGACATTAACCTGGCCCTGAAGATGGTCCCAAATGTGACCAAAACGTCGGCCCTGGTTTGTTAATAAATTGAAATATAACTAGTTGCTTGCTCATTCATTCTATCTAATTGAAAACCTATTAATTATTAACGAAATTATGAACAAAAAAGTTTAAATATCAATGAACCAAAAAAAAAAAGTTTTTTTTGTTTGTCCCTGGACTCGTAAATAATTTTTTTTTTCTTTTATGTTTATAGGCAAGAACACCTCTAGTGACTCAGGTGCGAGGGGACTCGGTAATTCGAGCTCCAAAAACATCAACTCTGCTAGTGTGTCATATACTTGTGGTTCTTCTTGTACTCTCAGCAACTGTTGCTCTTTTTGAAGCTTGTCGAGCGAGACTAGCGCCGATTCCCGTAAGTCGCATAAAAAAAAATTTATTATTTCTTAAAGGAGATTTCTTCTGTCATCTAGATAGATGAAAATGACAAAATACGTTTTAAGTATTGTTTTTTGCTATATCTTTTTCGGCTGATGTAGGGATGGAAAAGGTCGATTTTTGATTTTGGAATCGACTTGATTTTTTTCGATTTTCGGAATCAATTATTTCTGAAAGTCGACTTTTTAAAAAAATCGTGCTTAGGAATACTCAGTAAATGTTAAATATAAACAAATATTGTTTATAATATTTTTATAAAAGAATATTCTATTCATAAATTGCACGTGATATGGCACCGAACATCAAAATAAATAAAAAATATGGGGATTGACTTCCCCGAGACTTTCTCGTATATTCTTTTGGAATTACGTCTGGGTGTGTGTGTGTGTGTGTGAACACGATTGCTTAAAAACCAAAGCAGCTGGATCGATGAAATTTGGTATATGCTCCTTACACTAAAATTGTAGATATTGGAGCTTTTTTTTTAATATAGCTGGTTAGTTGATGTAGTAGAAGGATAATAAAAAGAGAGAGCAGCTAGTTTTTGTTTTCTTTTATTAAACCCTCATTGCTGACGTTTTGGTCCTGTTTAGGGCCATCCTCAGAGCATTAGGGTTGTCATTATAAATTTCGATTTCCATATTTCACCTGTATTTGACATTGTTGGTCGATTTTATAACAATATATATTTATGATAAGTAGGTGAGATATTTTACGAAACGTCAGCAATGAGGGTTTAGTAAAAGAAAACAAAAACTAGCTGCTCTCTCTTTTTATTATCCTTCAGTGGCGTAGCGAGGGGGGGGGGGGCAAGGGGGGGTCATAATGCCCCGGGCGCTACTCACAAAGGGGCGCCAAATGGTCCGCAAAACATTCACACATTTTTCTCATTCACACTCACACTCACACAGTCTTTTCGGCAACTCAGGCCACTTAAGACTTTAGACGATAACCGTTGTAATTAATATATATATTGGGGGTTCAGGCATTTCTATTTAAGCCATCTGGTATCCAAATGGCTTAAATAAAATAATCGGACTGCCTGGGATCCGAACCCCTGACCCTTGGTTTAGAAGGCCAGCACTCTAGCCACTAGACCAAGCCCGAGGGCCCGAGCCCTTCTTATAAATTTCATTTCATCTTCTAATATATCGACGGAAAAAATATCTTATTTTGGAACTTTCGGGATTTTCGAGATTTTGCTTTCGCCAAGTTATACCGCCCCCATAATAATTTTGTATATTTTACATATGATATTATATGGTTTTCGAATGGGGGGGGGGCGCTAAAAAGGTATTGTGCCCCGGGCGCGAGTTAAGCTCACTACGCCACTGTTATCCTTCTACTACATAAAATTGTAGATTTCTATTAACTTTTGGAGTAAACACGTCATTTGGAAGTAGTACTTTACCTAATAAGTTTTTTCAGAAATTTCAAAATTTTCAATTTTTTTATCATATTATGATAAATTACTCAATTTTAAAAAGTTTTTATTCTTTGGCATTTTTCCGAAAACTGAATAGTTTTTGAAATAATCACAGAAGAAAACGACATTTTTCGTAAACATCAAAATCTCGAAGTCGAATTTTTTTACGATTATAATACTTTCTCTTTATATTCTTTACGAGAAAGTAAAAATTAAAGATTAAAATATTAAAATTGAGGAATTAAGAATGCCACATATGTTCACCCACCGAAGTGTGTTGATTGGTGTGTTATGTGTAAGTTTTAAAAGTAAGATAAAAGTCAATCAATGAAACGTTACAAACTATATTACCATCGGATACTAAGTATTGTAAGAAAAAAGTCGAAGTCGTCCAGTGAGAATCGATTGTAATCGACTTGAAAGAGTTTCAACTCGATTCTAAAAAGTCGATTATTTTCAGTAAAAGATCGATTCTTTACTAAAGTCAGAGTCGACTTTTGCATCCCTAGGCTGCTGGGGTCATTCAGACTACAAATATACCTAGAGAAAAATTCCTTTTATCGATGAGTCGTTCAACAGCTTTCTTTATCTGGAGTACCCATCCATTTTGCTGACACCCCTTATACCGAGCATTTTGAAAGTGTTCTTGTTTATATTCATTTTTTTTCCTGATTTTTCTTCTTTAGCTCTCTTAACCATTTATCCTATTTATCATCTTTTAGTTTCCCTTTTCTTTATATAAATAACTTGAAACAAATAACCGAGTGTTTTATTTGTATGTTTTAAAAATTCTTCCTTCCTCGATTAAACATTTTCAAGTCGAAGAAGCTAATGGACTTGAATGTTTCTTAACCTTTATTTATCTATTTTAATTAAGAAGTAAATGACTGGATATTAGCATATCTCACGAGAGATAGGAGCGAATTGTTTTTGTTTTAATTTTATATCATTACAAATTCTAAATTTTATCAATAATTTTGAAAAGTTAGTAGAGGTTAGCACCAATGATATTATTTATATCAAATGTACAAAATTAAAATTTTTTTAATAAGTCATTTATTTACTGTTTCTTATATGGTCTATTTTTCACTAATTTAATAAATCAAAGTTAGCTGAATCGTTAAAGTGGTCAACACACTAAATTTTTTCCATCCTGGCTTTACCAAACATTGCGAGTTCAAATCCACCTCGTGCACTTTTTTTTATTATTATTATTAATTAATTATTAAATGCTTTTATTTAACTTACTCTTTCAAGGTCACCAACTTTATGGCTTTGTTAAGGACACTTCCCGATGAGCTAGAGGTGTGAAATTTGATATTTAAGAGTCATTTTTGATGACGCAAATTGTGAGTTTGGTTTTACCAAAATGGACCAAACTAATGTGGTACTTTATTTGAAACCCTTCGCGAATTAATGTAATTTCAAAAGACTTCCCGATGGGCTAGAGGTGTGAAATGTAATACTTAAGAGTCATTTTTGATGACGCCACTATATGGTGGTTTTGATCAAAATAGACCAAACTAATGTGGTACTTTATTTGAAGCCTCACGCAAATAAGGCCCTATTAACTATAGTTTTGAATTTTGATATTTACGAGTCATTTTTTTATGATAATGAATAATTTTTCAATTGAACCAAATCAATACAGGCCAAACTAATGTGGTACTTTATCATATTGATGATTTTTGATAAGACTAAAAGACTAAAAAGCTTAAAATAAAAATAAAATAAAAAAAAAAGATTTTTAAAAAAATGCTTTTATTTAAATTGAACTAAAAAGAGAGAAATAAGAAAGAAATAATTTAATTGTTCTTGTTAAAATTTTTTAATATTAATGACTTAAAATAAAAGCGTGGGGCGCGAGCCTCGGAATCACTTCGAAGCGCCCCACGCTTTTATTTTAAGTCAAATATTAAAAAATTTTAACAAGAACAATTAAATTATTTCTTTCTTATTTCTCTCTTTTTAGTTCAATTTAAATAAAAGCATTTTTTTAAAAATCTTTTTTTTTATTTTATTTTTTTCATTCTTATTATTATCAATTTCCTTTTATTTTTAATGCTAATTTATACTCTTTCTTATAGAAATGTAAAATTTATTTTAAAAAGTTGGTCGGGAAAAAAGATATATATCTTGATAGATGAGATAATTATATAAATGTTTTAATTATTTTACAATCCTGGAATTTCTCTCTATTTTAAGTTTTAAATTATTATAAAAAAAAGATAGGCATATCATTTTTACAGTCATGGGACTTTTCTAGAAAATTTTATAAATAAAAAAAATATTGAGAACAATTGGTTAAGCAAAGCCAAGGACTGCTTAGCCATGGATAGGTGACCCGCGGAGTGTTGAACTGTCTGTCACATGCCGGGAAGTCTTTTAAAATATAAATTAAAAAAATATATATACTTTATAACCCATCTCACTAAGAAAAAAATAAATCCCACCACTTTAATTAATCAAAAAATTTAATTAAAATATTTTTCCATCATTAAAATAATTTATCTTTTTTTTTTTATTTGATGAATATATTAAAAAAAAATATTTTTATTTCTTTAATTGTTTCTGAGAAAATGGATGACGTTACCCATTGGTTGAAATCAGACTCTCTTTAATTAAATCATTTTAATCCAATTTAGAAAATATATAATTTTTTAATGTATTTCGATAATAACAAATGTATTTTTAATATATAATCAATCAATGTAATTATTAATATAGGCCTAGGAAACTGGCTATATATATAATATAATTATTTATATTTTTTATTCAAAATTCAATAAATTTGTGTTAAAAAATGGTCCTTAATAACAGGAGAATAGAATAGTAGAGGAGTATCTTGGCGCCAAAATAAATAATATTCCTCTCTGATTTTGAACTCCGGGTAGTTTAAGGGGCGCGTCTCGGGGTGCTAATTTTGGGACTTTCCAGCGGCCACAATTTTGAAGCTATCGACCTCAAATTTTTTTTAAATTAAAGCTATTTAAAATATCTACAACTTATAGAAGCCCTTTTTTTGATTTTCGAAAAAAAAAAAATTTTTTTTTATATTAATGGCATTAAATAAAAGATATTAAAAAAAGGAGCTCTATAAGTTGTAGATAATTAAATTAGTAATCATTGTGCTAAAAAATAATTAATTTTTTGCCTTTAATTAATTAGCTGGAAAGTCTAGAATGAAATGGAACAAGTTGCGTGTTATCCAATGGGGGAACACTAACGCCATCTGGTGCCGCCTCGAGTCAATCGTGTTTTAACGGTTTTCCGAGACGCGCACCTTAAAAAATTATTATCATTGGAATTGTATGTATATTTATTTATTTATAATATACACCAATTATAGTAATCAACTAACTGATTTGTGCTGCACTCTTGTGGAGACTTTAAAAATCATAATTCTAAATGTCTCCACTAGGTAGCAGCACAAATCAGCATAATATCCTCCTGTATCTGTTCGCTAGGGAGATTTGTCTAATCATGCTGATTTGTGCTACCATCTTGTGGAGAATTTAAAAATTATACTTATTCTAAACATCTCCACAAGATGGTAGCACAAATCAGCATGATTAGACAATATACTTTTTTGATATTATAAATACACAATTCCAATGATGATAAGTCTTGAGATGTATCAGGAGATTAAAAACAGAAAGGAGTGTTACTTCTGACGTGACGTCACTTTTGGCGCCATAACCTCCTCTACTATTCTATTCTCCTGTTACATAGATCTCATTTTTGAATACAATACAATTTATTAAAATAGATAAAGTAAATAAAATAAATAAACAAAAAAAACCTATGAAGAATATAATAATTACATTTGTTATATAGTCAATATATAATTTATATATAGATATTTAA
This sequence comes from Euborellia annulipes, assembly GCA_023213315.1. Taxonomy (NCBI): domain Eukaryota; kingdom Metazoa; phylum Arthropoda; class Insecta; order Dermaptera; family Anisolabididae; genus Euborellia; species Euborellia annulipes. Next base: position 83,648 of record JAKCPI010001734.1, on the reverse strand, counting down.
ATATTATATTTTCTAAATTAAATACAAGATTTCAAGGTCAATTATTTAACAGAATAAATACTATTATAATAATGAAAACGAAATTCGAAGCGCCATAACCATCTCAAAAATTTTATATGTTATAAAGTGGAGAGAAGGAGTACAAAATTAAAATTTTGAGAGTCATTTAAAAGCCCCATTGTATGTGGGCGTAGCCAAATAAAAAAATTTGTAATTAATTTTGTCACAAATCCTTTCTCTCATTATATCTTACAGATGAATGAAATTATAAGTTAGCATCTATACTTTATTATATAAAAGACAATCTCTGTCTGTCTGTCTGTCTGTCTGTCTGTCTGTCTGTTTGTAACGCATAGACTCCGAAACTACTGGACCGATTTTCATGGAGTTTTTTTTAATGGGTAGGGAATTTTCCGGGGGTGGTTTTAGGCTATCATTATATCGAATTAGGGGTAGGGAACCCCCCTTTTTGGGGGTTGTCAATTACCCCATAGCAAAGCATTGGAAAACAGGATCTAACTCGCTTTATGAAAAATATATTTATCAAATCTTTAAAATGAAAAATAAAAACTCTTCCTCCCCCCTAACAATTCGACATTTGAAAAGATTTTTCCGCTCTGCGCCCCCCCCCCCTAAAATTTTATTTTTTTTATTTTTCATTCGATTTTAATAAAATTTAAAATGACGCTTTCTTAGGGTGTAAATAATTGAAAATGGTATTTTAGACATCAGAAAGTTCAATCACCCCCCTGACCCCCCCTAAAATTTATTTTTCATTCCATTTTAATAAAATTTAAAATGACGCTTTCTTAGGGTGTAAATAATTGAAAAATGGTATTTTAGACATCAGAAAGTTCAAACACCCCCCTGACCCCCCCCTGAAATTTATTTTTCATTCCATTTTAATAAAATTTAAAATGACGCTTTCTTAGGGTGTAAATAATTGAAAATGGTATTTTAGACATCAGAAAGTTCAATCACCCCCCTGACCCCCCTAAAATTTATTTTTCATTCGATTTTAATAAAATTTAAAATGACGCTTTCTTAGGGTGTAAATAATTGAAAAATGGTATTTTAGACATCAGAAAGTTCAATCACCCCCCTGACCCCCCTAAAATTTATTTTTCATTCGATTTTAATAAAATTTAAAATGACGCTTTCTTAGGGTGTAAATAATTGAAAAATGGTATTTTAGACATCAGAAAGTTCAATCACCCCCCTGACCCCCCCTGAAATTTATTTTTCATTTCTTTTTTAATAAAATTTAAAATTACGCTTCCTTAGGGTGTAAATAATTGAAATATATATTAATCAAATATTTAAAATAAAAAATAAAAACTCTTTTTCATAATTAATTAAAATACATTTATCTGGACAACTGTTAGTCATATCCCGAGACGCCGCCCGCCAGGGCCTAGCGGGGTAGGGTTGCCGAAGGCAACCCTACCGCAGCTAGTTAAAAATAAAAGGAAATTGATAATAATAAGAATGAAAAAAAAGTGCATGAGGTGGATTTGAACTCGCAATGTTTGGTAAAGCGAGGATGAAAAAAATATAGTGTGTTGACCACTTTAACGATTCAGCTAACTTTGTTTTTATTAAATTCGGGAAAAATAGACCATAAAAGACTTATTAAAAAAATTTTAATTTTTTAAATATGATATAGCATTTTTTACTACATTTAATGTAGATTAATAATTTATAATCAAAATTTCATGCATCCACTTTTCAAATTATTAAATGGGCAAACGTCACATTGTGAATGCCTTAATGTAATTAAACCAAAAACTCTATATAACATGACACATATTATTAATTCTTAAATTTTCCCTGATTCCAAATAACTAAAGCCCTTTTAATTATATGATCTAATTTTAGAGTTATTCACGATCAAACTTAACCCAAACTCGGGCCTAAAGGCCTGACCACCCAATTCTATATTATCGAAAAAGCTTATTTAGCATTGTCTGATTAAAACCAAATTTTTACCAGAGATTTATAATTAAAAAAATGAGTTTTTTTCTAAAGTTTCATTGAGATTGGTAAAGAAATAAATAAAATATTTACTATTTTGTAAATTGAGTTTTAGAATTTGTGATCCCGGCTGCGAGACCAGGCCCGCTCCATAGATCGCTCTCTTTACCCATCCGGGAATCCGAATTCTAAAACTCAATTTACAAAATAGTCAATATTTTATTTATTTCTTTACCAATCTCAATGAAACTTTAGAAGAAAACTTAGTTTTTAATTATAAATCTCTGGTAAAAATTTGGTTTTAATCAGACAATGTTAAATAAGCTTTTTCGATAATATAGTGTTGATGTCATTAAGGTCGAAAATAAGCTTAACTTTGATCGCTAATAACTTTCAAATTAGATCATATAAATAAAAGGTCTTTAGTTCTCTGGAATCAGGAGGAATTCAAGAATTAATCACATGTATCATATGTTAGATAGAGTTTTTGGTTTAATACATCAAGGCATAAACAATCTGACATTTGCCCACCGCCGGCAAGTGCTGCCACCTGGTGTCCATTCTATAAACCCTTTTGTTAAAATGAAATTAATCTTTAATTTAATGAAACAAATTTCATAAAATTAGTATAAATATCACGGAGGGGACAACCTAAAGGGGAGGGGAGGGGGCCTAAAAGGCGCCCCCCTCTTCGAAAAAGCAAAAATTCAAATATTATGGTTTACAAGAGGCTCTGGAATTGCATTTGAGTAGAAAGAGAGCGAAGGTAATGAGTGCGAGTGAGATGGAGAGAGTCGCTTAAAGATGCTGATTCTCCGTCCTTGGTGCACATGAACCGGATTGCAAACAATACGCGTGACGTCATCTTTTCTAAGAATCGATTAAAGACAGATATAAAATAAAAATAAAACCATGTTTTTTTACTTTCTCTTACCTATGTATATATGTAATATATATATAGAGAGAAAGTATTGGATTCATGTCAAAAATTCGATGTCGAGATTTTGATGGATCTTCACGTTTTGAGGTCCCCTGAATCCAAAAAAGTAGTTTTCGCGACATGGTCTGTCTGTGTGTGCGTGTCTGTGTGTGTGTCTGTGTTCAATTTTAAGCATGAAGGAATTGAGCTACGAGGTTGAAATTCTATATTTAACTTAAACACCCCCGGGACCGGAAAAATAAGCTTTTAATCAAAATCGGCCAAAGAGTACTAGTACTTTACTGATGTACTTTTTCAGTTTTTTTCGATTTTCTCAAAATTTGCTCCAACGATTTTTTTTTAAATTCAAAAATCAATTATTTTTTAGATGCTCTTTAAAATGTATATTCTCATTTTGCGATTGAAATCTTCTGAAGACCACTTTACTCTTGTATTTCATAGGGAAGATAGGAGAAATGGTTGCCATGGTAACAAAATATAAATATTTTCCCATACTTATAAATTTTACATCTGAATTCAAATGTTCCGTACTGTCGGGAACTAAATATATGTCGACACAAAAATCTGGTGTGACAAGCACAGTACACAACTTTCGATTACCGAAGGTAAGAGAAAGTTGTGTGCTGTGCGCCAGTCACACCAGATTTATTTTTTATATTCATCAAATTAGAAGAAAAAAAAAACAAATTAAATAATTTAAAAAAATGAATATGAAAAAATTATTTTAATAAAGGAAATAAATACATTATAACTTTTGATTGATTATTGAGGTGGGATTTATTTATTTTTCTTCCTGAGACGGGTGTTAAAGTTTTTTTTTTTTTTTTTTTTTATAAAAAAACATTCACACTTTTTCTCATTCACACTCACACTCACACACACATTCACACAGTCTTTTCGGCAACTCAGGCCATTTAAGACTTTAGACGATAACCGTTATTGATAAATATACATATAGGGGTCCAGGCATTCTTATTTAAGCCATTTGGTATCCAATTGGCTTAAATAAAATCATCGGACTGCCTGGGGTCCGAACCCGCGAAGTTTGGTATATGAGGTTAGCACGCTAACCTCTACGCCATGCCCCGAGGGCCGGTGTTAAAGTTAATTGTATTTTCCATTTATATTTCGGCCTCTAAGATCATTTTTTTTTTTTTTTTTTTTACAAAAAAAGTCATTTCGGCTGCAGAGGCCATTTGACTTTTATAAATTTATTGATTGTTTTATTTAATACATGTATCGATGGCTTCCGGCGGGCGTTCAATGGTCTTGTTTTTCGGGGGCCACCTATCCCGATTTTCAGCTAAGATCATTTGACTTTTGGGAAATTAAATAAAATAACCTCCAGCAGGTGAGAGACTCAACACTCAGCGGGTCACCTATCCACGGTCCAGCAGTTCTTAGCCTTGCTTAACCCGAATTTTCTCAATTTTTTTCTGACTTTATTCAGAAGCTATTAAATTTAAAAAAGTTATTTTTTTTTTTTATACTCAACCAATTAGAAAAAAAAAAAAAAAAAAATCAAACAAAAAATTATTTTAATAATTACCTTTGATAACTAAAAATCATCATCTAACTGCCTGGGGTCGGAACCCGCGACTTTTGGTATACGAGGTTAGCACGCTAACCTCTACACCAAGCCCCGAGGGCAAAAGAAAATTATTATTATTATTATTCGATTCCCATCCAGTGCCTTCTTGAGAATTTGTTTACATTCATGGAATACACAAATGAAAAGAATCCATAAATATTTCTCTATACATTTCTTATGGGAGAAATCGTAACTTTAAAAATTAATAACTCAAAAAGTTATTGGAATTTCGGGATGAAAATAATTTTCCTGTATTCCCGAGAATGCTCCTCTTTTTGGATAAAAAATTTCATTTCAAAATTCCAACGGGAAGTTACCTAAATAGAGCGTGACAGACAGACAAGACATTAGTCAATTATATATATATATATATATATATATATATATATATAAATTTTTTATCTTTATTTAAGTATGATAATAACGTTTATTATCATTTTCTCTCCTTCTTTCTGCTTTCCCTCTATCTCTATGCCAATATTTTGTAATCTTTTAAATTAGAATGAACAAATAATAGATAAAAAAAAATCAATAATTTTGCTTTATTTTTCCATTGACTTTATTTAATCATTAATGTCTATCTATCCTTTATTATTAAATGAATAATGTATCAATTGGGAAAGAGCAAGTAAACGAGCAGCAAATAAAAGAGAGCCTTGGGAAGGTTTTGTGAAGCTAGCAATTTAATAAAGACATAACTTAGGGGTCGCCCACATATTACGTAACGCCTTTGTTGATGATTTTCTAGTCCCCTCGTCCCCCTGTCACATGCAAATAAACCTCCCTACAAATATTATGTCACAACATAGAACTACCCCCCCCCCTTCCCCCAATAAAATATCTTATACAAAATTCTAAAATTCATATCATTTTACCTTTTTTTTTTTTTAGTAAATTTTCCCTCGTGACTCAAATAATCACTCCATTTTTCCCTGTTCTGAAAATCATTCGACTTTTTTTCTTTCAAAAAATTTTATAAATTCAACTTTGAATTGTTATTTCTCACTAAGAGAAGCCCTCGGGTCCCCCATGTCACAATTAGTAACGTTTTCGCCCCACCTCTACCCCCCTAACGCGTTACGTAATATGTGTATTAACATATATATAGAGGCAGTGGCGTAGCGAGGGGGGGGGGGCAAGGGGGATCATGATGCTCCGGGCGCTACTCACAAAGGGGCGCCAAATGGTCCGCAAAACAAAAAAATTGCTGGATAATTTTTATTTTTATAATAATTGTTTTCTGGAAAATATATTTTAAAGGTAGTGCCAGAGTAATATAATAATTATTGCCGAAAAAAACTCGCCAAAAAAAACGCACCGAAAATTTTCTAGCTCAAAGCAAAATCTCGACGAAAAAAAAATCGCCGAAAAGAGAAACTCGCCGAAAATTTTCTCGCCCTAAGCAAAATCTCAACCTAAAACAAACTCGACGAAAAAAAAGGCCGAAAATCCGAAAAGTTCCAAAATAAAATATTTTAAAAAATCTGGTGTGAATAAAATCATCGAACTGCCTGGGATCTGAACCCTTGGTTTAGAAGGCCAGCGCTCTAGACACTAGACCAAGCCCGAGGGCCCGAGCCCTGCTTATAAATTTCATTTCATCTTCTAATATATCGACGGAAACTATATATACGTAGGTCGACACAAAAAATCTGGTGGGATAGTCACACCAGATTTTTAAAAATATTTTATTTTGGAACTTTCCGGATTTTCGGGGAGTTTGTTTTAGGCGAGATTTTGCTTTCGGCGAGTTATACCGCCTTCATAATAATTTTGTATATTTTACATATGATATTATATGGTTTTCGAATGGGGGGAGGGGGGCGCTAAAAAGGTATCGTGCCCCGGGCGCGAGTTAAGCTCACTACGCCTCTGTATAGAGGTAAGGGAAAGTAAAAATGAATTGATTAAAAAAAAAAAAACTATTCGTCCTTATATGAAGTATTTTGCATTCTGTAACATGCATTGGCTAACAATTAATAAAGACGGGGTCAAAATGACCTCAGATGCCGAAAAAGATCTTAAATAAATAGAATCGAATAAAATTCTCTAACATACTTGGAAATTGACCTTATGAGAAAAGAAGGGTTTAAATTATTAATATATTATATTTATGAGAAATAAACATCTCTTTGAAGAAGAAAAAGATTTTTATTTATTTATTCCTCGTTTGTAGTCGCGCACTTCAAATAATTCTTTAAAATAAAGGGTCGGACTAAGCCGAGCGCACAACTTTGCCCACCCACTATTCAAGAAAAAAATATTTGTCCCCCCCCCTGATGGTCCGATGTTATACATATTATATAGCATTTTACTCGGGAGGAAGTCTAGTTTCTGAATATATAAAAAAAATTATAGGTTATGCAAGAAAAAAATTTTTGACCCCCTCCTAGAGCCCCCCTGATGGTCTGATGTTATACATATTATATATCATTTTACTCGGGAGGAAGTCTAGTTTCTGTAAATATAAAAAAATTATAGGTTATGTAAGAAAAATTATTTGTCCCCCCACCCCAGAACCCCCCTTGATGATCTGATGTTATACATATTATATATCATTTTACTCGGGAGGAAGTTTAGTTTCTGAAAATATAAAAAAAATTATAGGTTATGAAAGAAAAAAATTATTTGTCCCCCCCCCCTAGAGCCCCCCTGATGGTCCGATGTTTACCAAAAGCTTTTCAGTTCTTGGCCTCTACCCCCAGTTTATGGATGCTAAATTTCAAAACAATTGAATGAATAGTTTTTGAGATTTCGTTGACGAAAAACTACCACACACACAGACAGACACACAGACACACACACAGACATCATTCCAAAAACTACTTAAATGGATTCAGGGGACCTCAAAACGCATTTTGGCAGCTTCAGAAAAATTTCCATTTTTTTTTACGATTACATTAACTTTCTTTACCTGTCCAACCTACGGTTGATGGGCAAAGTTAAAAATGCAATCTTTTATTTTTATAGCAATTTATATTTTTACATTGACTTTATATATAAAGAAGATAAAATCTTTATTAAATTTAATAAAATTTGACCATAAAACGATGAAATCAATCATCAGGCCAAATGATGGAAGAGGGTCAGATTTTTTTTTCTAATTCGCTCGGCGCTCCGAGATGAGGCAAGGAGCCTGGAGTGGGTCTTGGCTTGCCTTCTTTTCGCGCACCAAATCGCTTTTCAAAAAGTTACTATATCGCTCTTATTTTGCAATCGATTTGTGGCAAAATGCAAAACTGGTCTTTTCAATTAATTATAAAGCTATAGCGATAGCTTTTATTTATCTACGCTCACAGAAATTAGGGGTTTATTAGAGACCCTCACAATTTTGACCCCCGTTATAATTATCTAATACCCTAATTTATTGTTTTTACTTACATATTTTAGGGTGGTTCTTATTTATAGACGTCAACATTTTTTTTTTTTTTTATAAATTTAATAGCAGGTACCCGAAGATCTTTTCAAATGCATTAAAAAAATAATCTCTACAAAATTTGAACTCATTTGTAAAACAGGCTCATAGCCTTTGAACTTTGAGAATTTTCAAAATTTTTAAAACTAAGCATTCCCTCTGTTTTCGTTCCCAGGGGGTTAAATTAATTTCACATTCAAATAAAACTAGAAATTTATTATTTAGAATCTTTTATTGCTTAAAATTACCTTAAATAATACATAATTAATAGAAGTAATAAGAAAAGTTATATTTTGAATTATGCTTAAAGCATTTGAATCTAACGTGTCAAAAAGCTAATTCAAACTATCTTTAAATTCTTGCTCGTCCTTGGGCACAGTGGTAGAGTATCCGTCTCTTCTGCTAAGAGTCCAAATATATCCGATGGGCTTATTTGGATAGAAAACAGACATGAGCCTTGAATTCTGATTCTAAAGAGAGAAAGATTAATTTGTATCATCTGTCAACGTTCCTCAGCACAAATCTGTGATTAATACACAATCAACCCCCTGGACCCCCTTTCTCGCCTCCGGCGAGCAAATGCATCAAAATTTATTCTAGTTCACTGTTTGGAAATTTTGCAATTGCTCGCCAAAGGCATGTGACTGGGTCAATTTAAAGCTTGAAGGAATTGAGCTAGATTTTGATTAAAATTTATAAGTCAAATATTTTTGCCCTCGGGCCTTGGTGTAGTGGTTAGCCTGCTGCCCATTTGTATCAAGCAATGGTCGCGCGGGTTCGCATTCCGTCTCATGCGACAATTTATTTCAATTGGATTGACTATCAATCCAAAATAATAAACAGAAGTCTAAATGGCCTTCGATGCCGAAAAAGATGGTATTAGGAAATTTTTATTTTTAGTTATTTTTTAGCAGCGACGTCATTTTACTTTTTCTTTGGGGAGGGGGGCATATTTTTTACTTTCTCTTACCTCTATATATGTTAATATATATAGAGAGAAAAAGAAAGTATTGGATTCATGTCAAAAATTCAATGTCGACATTTTGATGGATTTACACGTTTGAATCCAAATAGTGGACATGGTCTGTCTGTCTGTGTCTGGTTTCACTTTAAAGCATGAAGAAATTGAGCTAGGTGGTTGAAATGTTATATTTAAGTTGAGTACCCTCTTGGAGCGTGAAAATATGCTTTTAATCAAAATCGGCCAAAGAGTACTAGTACTTTACTGATGTACTTTTTCAGAAATTCGCTCTAACAATTTTGATTAAAATTCAAAAATCAAATATTTTTTAGATACTCTTTAAAGAAAATATACAATTTAAAATGTATATTCTCATTTTGTTCTCAAATTGTTTGAAGGGTACTCTACTTTTGTACTTCATAGGAAAGATAGGAGAAATGGTTGCCATGGTAACAAAATATAAATATTTTCCAATGTTTATAAATTTTACAATTGTTGAATTACAGTTGAATTTTAATATACGTATCAACGGAAACTAAGTTTATCTCGACCCAAAAAAATCTGGTGTGACGAGCACAAAACACAACTTTCGATTACCGTGGGTAAGAGAAAGTTGTGTGCTGTACCATCAGTCACACCAGATTTTTTTATTTAATTGTAATTTTTTGAATTTACTGGTTTTAAAGCATCACTTATTAGCGAGAGAGAAGGCGGCTCAATATTCTCAGGTTAGAGAGTAGAAGCCTGTTTCTGTGTATATTTTAACAATGCGTTTCTGAGAATTGCCATTAAAAACAAGCTTTGAGGGTTGAACGGCTGTGTCCAACCCAAGTGACCAGACGAGACGAGTCTTGGGCCATAGGATTCTATTTGTTTTCAGTGGCGTAGCGAGAGGGGGGCAAGGGGGGTCATCATGCCCCGGGCGCTACTCACAAAGGGGCGCCAAACAAATTCGCAAAACAAAAAATAATTTTAATGTCCGGGAAAAAAATTAAAAAAATTTTCCGCGTGACGGAAAAATTTGGTTCCGCAAAAAAAATAAAATTTTTCCGCAGGAAGGGGGAAAAATTCCGCAAAACTTAGCCCACTTAGGTAAAATGATGTTAACAGCAGGGCAAAAAATTTTCCGCAGGCAAGAAAATTTTTGAGTTCTATATACGCCCCTGTATAATGTTATGGTTTTCGAATGCGGGGGGTGTGTTGTGCCCCGGGCGCGAGTTAAGCTCACTACGCCACTGATTAAGAATCTACTTTTGTTATTTTTGTATCTCAATTATTTTTCGAGTTATACTCAAAAAACGATACAAAATTTGAGAAGGCTTAATATCATTAAACATAAAAGGTAGAAGATATTTAAGATATCGTATAAATTTTGTATTTAATGCAGATAACGAATCAATAAACACCAATTTTATATCTTTTTTAGTTTTTAGCAAATTTACGAAAATTCAAGCAAACATAGATGTGACTCTCTCTTATTAAATAGAGCAAACTAGTAATTGACATAAATGTGTAAGATTCAGGATTTAGTGCTGATTCTAATGCACTATTCACTATTTATATATGTTGAATAGTTTTTTTATTATTTTGAAAAGAAAAAAATTCATCTGTCAAAATTAATTAAAATCGATTTTTTATTATTTTTAGGACATTCCTTGGCCGAAAATGGATTGTTTTAGTTAGAATATTTTATATTTTAATTTATTCAATCGACATCAAGCCCTAAATGTGTTTATTTAATTAAAAAACAATAAATTAGAAAATATTGGCGGGAGTTGACGTTAGAAGTCGTGAGTGTCATCAATAAACCCTCATTTTATGTGGGCGTAGCTAAATAGAAAAATTCCTATGGCTTTATAATTGATTCAAGAGACCAGTTTTGCATTTTGCCTCAAATCCGTGAATAAATAAGAGAGATATAGCGATTTTTTGAAAAGCGATCTCGCGCAAGACGAAAGGCTTAGACAAGAGTTACGCAAGTCTCCCTGGCTGGTCTCTGGGCGCCGATCGAATTGGAAAAAAAATTTGATGCTCTTCCATTAGTTGAAATAATTGTCAAATTGATTGATTTCATCTGTTTATACTCAAATTTTATAAAATTTAATTCTAAAAATGGCTATAAAATCTTATAATGTTGCTAAATTAAGGGATCTTAGAAATTTTTACTTTCCCTTACCTCTATATACATGTACTTTTTCAGTTTTTTTCGATTTTCTCAAAATTCGCTCAAACTATTTTGATTAAAATTCAAAAATCATTTATTTTTTAGATGCTCTTTAAAATGTATATTTTCATTTTGCCCTCAGAATTGTTTGAAGCACACTTTACTCTTGTACTTCATTGGAAAGTTAGGAGAAATGGTTGCTATGGTAACAAAATATAAATATTTTTCCATACTTATAAATTTTACATCTTGAAAATCGAATGTGCCGTACCGTCGGAAACTAAATACATGTCGACAAAAAAAAATCTGCTGGGCTTGTCACACCAAATTTTGTATACATGTTGTGGGTTGTTTATAAACAACGAGCTAGTAAAATAAAATTAACAAGTCTCATAAATTGAAAGCTGAATTTTACGTAAAAAGAGGACATAAAATTTCATCCAATTCTGAGATATGAAATCTTTTTTTTTTTTTAGAGCGAGTCCTTTGAGAAAAATTGACTCTGCATGGACCCTCGAGCACATTCGTTGAGCGGGTGTAAACCTTTAGAGCGCTAATTTAACGAAACCATTGGAGCTAGAAGGCTAGAAATTTTATATACACGTAGGCAAAAATTCAGTGAATATAGATCAATGATCCTTTTTCCTCTCATCTGATTGGCTAATCGGATGGTGAGATATAATGAAAAAATAAATGTTTAAATATTAAATTTTAGCTTCATCTAAGTAATCTCTAGGAAATTCTAAACTCATTACAAAAAATCCGATGCAAATTGAAGAAGCGGTTTGCGAATTAGAGACATTTGAAGATTCAATATTTTATTTCTTTTCTGTGTTAATTTATTAGACGTCTTAATTCGAGCAAAGGAGGGGAGGGCGGAGTCTGTCTGCTGCCTCCCCCTCCCCTCCTCCCTGATTATTGCTCTTGACCAAAGCGCGCCCTCCCCTCTTCTGAGAAAATAAAATAATAAAAAATTAAAATTATGTCTTCGGACAGATTAAAAAGAATTTTAAAGACTCGTAAAAAAAAAAAAAAAATTGGTACGATGGTCACACAAATTTCTCTTAACTTTTGCTGTGCTTTTCACACCAGATTTTTTTTTATTTTTTTTAAACACTCACATTCACACTCACACACACATTTACACATTCTTTTCGGCAAATTAGGCCATTTAAGCCTTTGACGATAATCGTTAATTATTAATATATCTATTGGGAGTCGGGCATTTCTATTTAAGCCATTTGGTGGTATCCAAGTGGCGTTAAATAAAATCATCGGACTGCCTGACGCCCGAACCCGCGACGTTCGGTATAGAAGGGAGGCACGCTACCAATTAGACCAAGCCCGTAGGCGTTTGTGTTGAGATCTATGGTCGAGATATATTTCAAGATGTAAACTTTATAAACAAAGGAAAATATTTATATTTTGTACCAAAGCAACCATTTCTCCTATCTTTCCTATATATAGTTATCAGGGCCGGATCTAGGGGGGGCAGTGGGTGCATTTGCCCCGGGCGGCAGATCTCAGGGGGCGGCAATTAAAGAAATATTTACTAAAAAAAAGGTAAAATGATATGAATATTATATAGAAAATTTTAAGGAGGGGGCGGCAAATTAAATTTTGCCCCCCCTAAAAAATCTCGTAGTTCCGGCCCTGATAGTTATACAGTATAGTTGTACAGTATATTGAAATATACAATGAATGAAAAGGATAAGGAAAAAGACACAATACCCTTATTTAAGTCATTTGGTTCCCCTATCTTTCCTATGAAGTACAAGAGTAAAGTGTGCTTCAAACAATTCTGAGAGCAAAATGAGAATATACATTTTAAAGAGCATGTAAAAAATAATTGATTTATGAATTTGGAATCTAAAGTGTTTTAAACTTTCAAATTATAATTTACCGCAGCGCGGTAAAATAGAATGATAGGAAAAAAATAAATGGTGAAATCTTTATTTAACAAGACATGTGTTTTTTATTGATGAGGCCAAACATCCCATGGCCCCCGGGAATCGAACCCAGGATCTCCGCCTTTCCGGGGCATAGGCGTGCTAGCCATTGCACCAGGCCACCGGACCCTCGACCTGCACAAATAAAACTCACGCACGCCTATGCCCCGGAAAGGCGGAGATCCTGGGTTCGATTCCCGGGGGCCATGGGATGTTTGGCCTCATCAATAAAAAACACAGTCTTGTTAAATATATCTATGACTCAGTTAAAGTGCGAATCGAGGTATTTTGAATACTATTATCTTATTCAAATAATAGATCTCGAAAAATATTTAGCTAGTGAAATCTTTAGCTGAAGAACCATTCTTTCCGTATATTCATCATAATTATACCTCTTAAAACAGTGGATTAAAAAAAAAATCAAAAAAAAAAGACAGTGGAGATATTCAAGTCACAAGGATCATTGATCTCTGAATGTTTGCCTACGTATAAATAAAAGGGACTCGCTCTAAAAAAAAAAAAAAGATTTCATTTCATATCAAAATTGGATGAAATTTTATGTCCTCTTGTGACAATATTCTAGTCCTTGTTGTTTTTATCAATTCAGCTTTCAATTTTTGAGGCTTGTTAATTTTATTTTACTAGCTCGTTGTTTATACACAACCCACAACATGTATAAAAAAAATTTCTAAGATCCCTTAATTTAGCAACATTATAAGATTTTATAGCCATTTTTAGAATAAAATTTTATAAAATTTGAGTATAAACAGATGAAATCAATCAATTTGACAATTATTTCAAGTAATGGAAGAGCATCAAATTTTTTTTCCAATTCGATCGGCGCCCAGGCGCCAAGCCAGGAGACTTGCGTAACTCTTGTCTAAGCCTTTCGTCGCGCGCGAGATCTAGGGCTGGACGGTAATGGATTTTCATTACCGACCTCGATAATGAAAAAAAAACCGGTTTTTCTCGAAAGTCGGTAAAAATTTTTTACCGCCCGCGGAACCAAAGTTTGCCGCCGCGGAACATTTTTGCGGAACCAAAATTTTTCCCAGACCGAAAAAAATATTTTACCTTTTTTTTAGAGAGCCAATTTTTTGCCGAAACATTTTTTTTCCCAGCGGAACCAAAATTTTAAAATTTTTCCCCGGCCGGAAAAATATTTTACCTTTTTTTAGAGAGCCAATTTTTTGCCGAAACATCTTTTTTTTAGAGACTTCGATTTTTTGCCGAAACATTTTTTTTCCCCAGCGGAACCAAAATTTTTTCCCGTCCGGAAAAATATTTTACCTTTTTTTAGAGAGCCAATTTTTTGCCGAAACAGCTTTTTTTTTTGGAGACTCCTATTTTTTGCCGGAACATTTTTTTCCCCCATCAGAACCAAAATTTTTTCCCGTCCGGGAAAATATTTTACCTTTTTTTTAGAGAGCCAATTTTTTTGCCGAAACATTTTTTTTTTTTGCGGGACCAAAATTTTTCCCCGGCCGGAAAATGTTTTACCTTTTTTTTAGACGCCAATTTTTTGCCGCCGCGGACCCACAATTTGGTTTGCCGCCGCGGAACATTTTTTTTCTCGTCAAACCAAAATTTTTTACCGCCCGAAAAAATAGGTTTTTACCGACTTTCAAAAAAAAACCGGTTTTTATCGAATTAGAGGTTCGTTACCGCGTTTTCGGTAAAAAATTTTTACCGGTTTTTACCGGTAAACCGGTTTACCGTCCAGCCCTAGCGAGATCGCTTTTCAAAAAATCGCTATATCTCTCTTATTTATTCACGGATTTGAGGCAAAATGCAAAACTGGTCTCTTGAATCAATTATAAAGCCATAGGAATTTTTCTATTTAGCTACGCCCACATAAAATGAGGGTTTATTGATGACGTTCACGACTTCTAACGTCAACTCCCGCCAATATTTTCTAATTTATTGTTTTTTAATTAAATAAACACATTTAGGGCTTGATGTCGATTGAATAAATTAAAATATAAAATATTCTAACTAAAACAATCCATTTTCGGCCAAGGAATGTCCTAAAAATAATAAAAAATCGATTTTAATTAATTTTGACAGATGAATTTTTTTCTTTTCAAAATATTAAAAAAACTATTGAACATATATAAATAGTGAATAGTGCATTAGAATCAGCACTAAATCCTGAATCTTACACATTTATGTCAATTACTAGTTTGCTCTATTTAATAATAGAGAGTCACATCTATGTTTGCTTGAATTTTCGTAAATTTGCTAAAAACTAAAAAAGATATAAAATTGGTGTTTATTGATTCGTTATCTGCATTAAATACAAAATTTATACGATATCTTAAATATCTTCTACCTTTTATGTTTAATGATATTAAGCCTTCTCAAATTTTGTATCGTTTTTACTTTCTCGTATAGAGAAAGTTATGTAATCGTAAAAAAATTCGACTTCGAGATTTTGATGTTTCTCCACGTTTTAGACCTCCTTGAGTCCAAAAAAACCATTTTTGGCATTATGTCTGTGTGTGTGTGTGTGTGTGTGTGTGTGTGTGTGTGTGTGTGTGTGTGTAAACACGATTGCTTAAAAACCAAAGCAGCTAGATCGATGAAATTTGGTATATGCCCCTTACACTAAAATTGTAGATTTCTATCAACTTTTGGAGTAAATACGTCACTTGGAAGTAGTACTTTACTTAAAAAGTTTTTTCAAAAATTTTGAAATTTTTAATTTTTTTGTTATATTATGATAAAATACTCTATTTTAAAAAGTTTTTATTCTTTGACATTTTTACGAAAACTGCATAGTTTTTGAAATAATCAAAGAAGAAATAGAAAATTTTCGTTAATTTTGATAAAAAAATCAAAACAAAATCATACAGGTGTCATTAAAAAAAGGGTAAATATAAACAAATGAATTTGTGAAACAAATGAAATTGTTTATATTTACCCTTTTTTAATGACACCTGTATGATTTTGTTTTGATTTTTTTATCAAAATTAACGAATATTTTCTATTTCTTCTGTGATTATTTCAAAAACTATTCAGTTTTCGTAAAAATGTCAAAGAATAAAAACTTTTTAAAATAGAGTATTTTATCATAATATAACAAAAAATTAAAAATTTCCAAATTTTTGAAAAAACTTTTAAGTAAAGTACTACTTCCAAGTGACGTATTTACTCCAAAAGTTGATAGAAATCTACAATTTTAGTGTAAGGAGCATATACCAAATTTCATTGATCTAACTGCTTTGGTTTTTAAGCAATCGTGTTCACACACACATCAAGACGTAATTCCAAAAGAATATACGAGAAAGTCTCGGGGAAGTCAATCCCCATATTTTGAGTATAACTCGAAAAATAATTGAGATACAAAAATAACAAAAGTAGATTCTTAATCCTCATTAAATCCCCCATATTTTCCCAGTGTCAGAGACCGGACAAAAAAGCATAAAAAAATGGAAAAAAAGTGCTTAAAAAAGCATAAAAAAACTTGAATAAAAAGTTGTTAAATAAGCATATAAGTTGAAAAAAAAGCATCTAATAAGCAATTTTTACTCATACCAATGACGTATACAAATTTTTTTTTTAAAGAAACTAAATTTATTCCGCCCCGCCCTGCGAAAATTTTTTTTTTTGCGGAACCAAATTTTTTCACACTGCGGAAAAAATTTTTTTACAGGGCTATATTTTTTCACACTCCGGGGTTTTTGGAAAATTTTTTTGGGGGGCGGCCCCCCCTCCCACCTTATATACGTCCCTGGTGTATGCGTGTGTGAATGGGAAAAGTTTTTTACTAAAAAAAAAAAAAAATTATAAATATTCGTAAAATAAGTTCAAATAAGCACGAAAGGGAAAAAAAAGCATGAAAACTCAAAAAAAGCAAAAAAAGCATAAAAAATGCAATCTCAATGCACTTAGTTTTTCCTAATTCGTATAGAAATTAAATATCTAATGGCTGCTTATAAAATTGAGCAATAAGCATTTTGCTTAAAATCCGGTCTCTAGTCATATGTTTAAGAAGTGGTTAAATTAAAAATCTTATATTTTTAGATTTTGTATCAATTAATCGAAAACTATTAGAGATATTAAAATTTCGTATGCAAATTCTTATTCAAGGTGAAATTTTATCCAGAAACGATGTATCACATGCCTTGTGTTGTGTTTAATAGATAGATAGTAGCTAGTGGCGTAGCGAGAGGGAGGGAGGAGGGCAAGGGGAGTCATCATGCCCCGGGTGCTACTCACAAATGGGCGCCAAATGGTCCGCAAAACAAAAAATTGTTGGATAATTTTTATTTTAATTATAATTGATTTCTGGAAAATATATTTTAAATTTAGTACCAGTGTAATATAATAATTATGTATATTTTACATATATTTTATGGTTTTCGAATGGGGGGGGGCGCTAAAAAGGTATTGTCCCCCGGGCGCGAGTTAAGCTCACTACGCCACTGTTTGTTTTATTTAATATAATTCAAATAAGGCCAAAAAGACTTATTCTATTATGGTAATATAATAATTTAAACAAATAATAAAAGAATAAAAAAATAATTTTTTTAATCAAAAGACTCAATTAGAATAGAAAAGAAGAGAATCTCTCTTCTCTCTCATTCCCACTCACACAGCAATCAAATTAAGAATTTATTTTTAGATTTTAAATAATGTAATAGCCCCCGAGTTTGGCGTAGTAGGTAGCGTGCCTACCTCCTATACCAAACGTCGCGGGTTCGGACCCAGGCAGTCCGATGATTTTATTTAAGCCATTTGGATACCAGATGGCTTAAATAGAAATGCCTGAACCTACAATATATATATTAATTACAACGGTTATCGTCTAAAGTCTTAAATGGCCTGAGTTGCCGAAAAGACTGTGTGAATGTGTGTGTGAGTGTGAGTGGGAATCAGAGGCGTACCGAGGCAGTTGGGGGCCTGGGGCGGAACTAAAAGAGGGGGCCTTATCTTGAATATTTTTTTTGGGGGGGGGGGGTGATCATCTTTAAATATCCCTCTCCTCCATACACAAAAATATTTTTAAAATACCGTATATCCCTGAACCCCAAGGGCCCCGGGGTCTCTCAGAGAGAAATTTTCATAAAATTTTCTTTTTTTTTTGTCTAAATTTTTCCATTTTTACTTGAGCCCTGAAGGCCCCGGGGCCTTTCAATGAGAAATTTTCATTAAATTTTCTTTTTTTTTATCTAAATTTTTCCATTTTTACTTGAGCCCTGAAGGCCCCGGGGCCTTTCAAAGAGAAATTTTCATTAAATTTTGTTTTTACTTGAGCCCTGAGGGTCCCGGTGCCTTTTAAAGGGAAATTTTCATTAAATTTTTTTTTATAAATATATGGGGGCCTATGCCGGCTCGGGGCCTGGGGCGGACCGCCCCCCTCGCCCCCCCCCCTCGGTACGCCACTGGTGGGAATGAGAAAAAAGTGTGAATGTTAAAAAAAAAAAAAAAAAAAAAAAAAATGTAATAAGCACAATTTTATTTTTATCTATTATTTTAAGTAAAGAATTCATTCACTTTTCATGTTTCAAAAATCGAAAGTTTTGTTCTGTTTTTTTTTTTTTATTATAGGCCTAAGGATATCAGTCAAAAATAAATACTTTTGCGTATTATCCGTTTATTTGTAAATATTTCGATTCCAATGATATAGAATCATCTTCAGTAAAATCAACAGATGTTTTGCAAATCGTTAATTCCTCCCATCCAACATGACAAATTAGCGGAGCACAGTGGCGTAGCGAGGGGGGAGCAAGGGGGGTCATCATGCCCCGGGCGCTACTCGCAAAGGGCCGCCAAATGGTCCGCAAAACAAAAAAATTGCTGGATAATTTTTATTTTTATTATAATTAATTTCTGGAATGATCATATACATTTCAAAATCGAGTCTTGTTTTCTCAACTACATTTTTTGTCTCAAATTTATTAAAAGAGACGAAAGAGAAATTATCAATTTATATATTATTGGAGGTTTACTTCTTTTAAATTCGTATGATGGAGTTGACGATAATTAAAACAATTTACTGTATTTATTACTTTATTATACAGGAAATTTATTGCCAGACAACTATTGTGTGCACATTCTCACAGTTTCGGTCCGAAAATTTGTATGTTACAGGCCTGATGATGGTCCTTTTCGGACTGAAACTGTGAGAATGTGCACACAACAGTTGTCTAGCAATAAAATTCCTGTATAATAAAGTAAAATACTTTGTTTTAATTATCCTCAACTCAATCATACGAATTTAAAAGAAGTAAACCTCCAATTATATAAATACTCAAATTTAAAGCCTAGCTTGAGCCTAAGATTTTATTTATTTTCCTTTATTTATTTATTAATTTGTGAGTATATTTTACATATATGCTTTTCGAATGGGGGGGGGGCGCTAAAAAGGTATTGTGCCCCGGGCGCGAGTTAAGCTCACTACGCCACTGACGGAGCATTCCATGAATACAATTTTCATAACGGGCCGATGTCCATTTAATAAAATTGGTCATCATTACGTTCATCTACAATCAAGTTGTTTTCTGTGCTTCTCCCACCAGATTTTTTGTGTCGACATATATTTAGTTTCCGTAATAAAAAAACTAAACTTTTTCATGATCTCTGATATCGGAAAAAGAAATATTTTAAATTTTTCTGATACACTTGACCTGCCCCCCCCCCCGCATCGGGGGTTTGCGGGGATGTACATTACGCCACTGCATAAAATCATAGAATTGAAAATAGGTGGTATATTATTGGTGGTGGATATTAATTTTGACGATATTATTATTGACTTTGCTCAAATGATAGCTAGAAGAGTACAATTGAATGAAAATTAAATATTCTTATCATATAAACATGGGCGTAACTAGGGGGATGCCGGGGGGCTGTCCCCCCCCCCCAACCCAGAAAGCTCCTTGCCCCAAGGAAAATTGAGAAAATATGGGGCTTTCCAGGCCCACCGGAGGATAGCTGGTCCCATGCCCCCCCCCCTTCTCCCCAGCGAGGATGGCGGGTCCCATGGCCCCCCCCCCAGCCAAATTCTCTAGTTACGCCCATGATGGTCTTCAAACAATTTTGAAAGCAAAATGAGAACAGCATCAAAAAAATAATTGATTTTTGAATTTTAAGAGAAAGTAAAAATTAATATGCCAAAATAAATTTGGAAAATCGATTTTTAATCATTTTCAGAACGTTTTGAGACTAAAATTTCATTATTTTTGCTTAAATATTTTATATACTAAGTTATTCAATCAATATCAAGTTCTAAATGTGTTTATTTAATAAAAAAACAATAAATTAGGATAATTAGAAAATGATAGAGGCAGTTAAAATTTGAAGATGTAAAAGGCAATAAATAAACCCCCATTTTATGTGGTCGTAGTTAAATAAAAAAATGTCTATAGCTTTATAATTGATTGAAAAGACCAGTTTTGCATTTTTCCACAAATCCAACGAAAAATAAGAGAGATAGAGAGATTTTTTGAAAAGCGAATGTGCGCGAGAAGAAAAGCCTAGACGAGAGTGAAGCGAGGCTCCCTGGCTGCACTCTGGGCGCCGATCGAATTAGAAAAAACAAATTCATGCTCTCCCATCATTTGAAATAATCGCCTAATTGATTGATTTCATCTTTTTATGCTTTTATAAAATTTTATTCGAAACTTTTTTTAACTATTATATAAGAATAAAAGACTGCATATTTATCTATAAAAAATTCAATCCTTTGAGAAAAAATAAAATTTCAAAATATTTTGTCTTCAATCATAGAGATGATTATTTCTCATAAATATATTAAATAATAAAATCCATCCCTTTAGACCTTTAGTTCAGTGCTTGTTAAACTTTTTGAGTAACGTCCCCGTTGGGACACAAATAAAAATCTCACGGCCCCCCTATTTTTTTTTTTTTTTTTTACATTCTCTTGCCTAAGTGTGTTGAATTTTAAGCATGAAGGAATTGAGCTAGGAGGGTGAAATTTTATATTTAAGTTAGACACCCCCCTGAGGCGTGGAAATAAGCTTTTAATCAAAATCAGCCAAAAAGTACTAGTACTTTACTGATGTAGTTTTTCAGTTTTTTTTTTTTCGATTTTCTCAAAATTCGCTCTAACGATTTTTTTTTTTTAATTAATAAAAATCAATTATTTTTTAGATGCTCTTTAAAATTCTAAGCCTAATTTTATTCCAACTTTGTTACGGTAGTATAAATAGCTCGCTCTTCACTTTTCGGGAAATATAAATATTTATCTTTTTTTATAGACCCTGATACAAAAGGTAGAGGTAAAGGTGGTATTATGAGCCCCTAGTTTCTTTTTTGTTATAATAAATTTTTTTAAATAATTTTTGCTAAATTATTTGTGTTGAACTTCAACTATAACAATTGATGAATATATTTAAAAAGTATGCAGTCGATTAAATACACAGAAAGTGAAATAATAACAAAAAATCAAAAAAGTTCGTTTTGTTGAAAAAATTTTCTGTGCTGGTATTATGAGCCCCTAGAGTAAATACATGAAAAAGAGTGTTAAAAAGAGGTTAGTAATACAAATATCCTTTATGAAAATTGTATTTTGTTAATTACAAAACTATATTAGTGTAAATAAGTTGGAAAACAGAAAATATTTTATGATCTACAAAAGTCACAAATATAAACATCTTTTTCAGTCCCAGCACAGTCATTGTGTGCCCACATTTCACACATCAGGCACTGTATCCACAGTTCTCCTTGATGATTGGCAGAGTAAAGTCCTTCATAAAACTTACAGGGAGTATGCTCATCTCCGGGATTATCAACTACCACTGGCATTTCCAAAACGGACTCTCCGGTATTGACGGACCATCAAAAATTGGGGCTCATATACCAGGCACAGAAGGAGGCTCACATTACCGACATAGCCTTATTGAATTTCGTCAAAGCATATTTTATCTTTGTTACTGTCTAAATTAATTATCACCTGCATTAAATCAAAGCTTAAAACCTACTCTATTAGATTGGGTAGCCTATTAAAGTAAATGTAATCGAATAATAATCATAATTAAGGGCTAAATAGGTACCTTTCAAAGTTTTTTAGTAGAAGAAAACACAAACACCTGATTTATCCACCATCTATCATCAACAACTGAACCAAAGCTCTCTAGAGGCCTAAAAAGAACGGAACACAGTGTTTCCATCAATCCCTATTAGATTGTGTGAACTCTATGACGAGATATATTGGGGGCTCATAATACCTACAGGGCTCATATTACCACCTTTACCTCTACTAAATTTATTTATTTATTCTTTTATTCAAAATAATTTATTCCTTTACAGTACTAATATTCTATCAATAAATTTATTCTGCATTATTATTTCTATCCAACTATCCAATCTATCATTTATTTGGCAATATTCTCTAACTGCTTAATTAATTTTTTTTTTTTATTAAAAGCTGTTAAATTATTATTTTTAAAAAGAGAAAGAATATTTCTTAGAAACGAGGGGAGGGCGCCTGGCGACAATCAGAGCGGTGGGGTGGGGGAGCCTGCCAGCCACGACCCTCCCCTCTTTTGGCCAGTTTAAGATCCGAAATAATTAAAGTTGGAAATGAATAAAAACTTTGATAAATCAAATGTTTATAACTCGGAAACCGCGCATCCAATTTGCATCGGATTTTTTGTTATGAGTTTAGAATTTCCTAGAGAATATTCACATGGAACTAAAATTGAATAATTAAGAATATATTTTTTCTTTAATCTAACCATCCGTTCAACCAATCAAATGATAGCAAAAAGGAGCATCGTTCTAAATTCTCTGAAATTTTCCCTTTTATCTGTATATAAAATTTTCAGTTTTTTTTTTTTTTATTTCTCTTTATTAGGGAGAGAGAGGTATGGGCGTAACTACGGGGGAGCCAGGGGCATGCCCCAGCCAAATTCTCTAGTTACGCCCATGCATATAAATAATGTAATATATTTTTGTTTACAATAAATTTTTTATATGATATCTATTTGAACTATAATTACTTTTCCCCAAAAAATATAAGGGCCATAAAAAAATTTTTGCACTGGGCCCTAAAAAAGCTAGTTACGGCCTTGTGCGGGACTCTCTTTTTTTGACTCAGGGGACCTCAAAACCTTTCGAATTAATTTTTGACTTGAATGCAATATTTTTTATATAACTTTATTAACCTATAAATCTTTAAATATTCTCTTTTATTTGATTTGTTTTGTCAACGATAGATAGAATGGAATAAGGTTGGTTAGCAAGAAGGGGTGGAGACATGTCCCACTTCTGTCTTCTATTGCTATAAAAAAATCAGATCTGATTATTTTGGAAAATTTTGAATCAACTGCCTCCTTTTTCTATTTTAAATAATAAATAAAAAAAAAGAAATTAAATTCTTGAAAGAAAAAAAATGTGTCAGAAGTGGGATTCGAACCCACGCCCTCAGAGAGGACCAGAATGCTCAGCCTGGTGAACCAGGCAAGGGAAGCCTTGAGTCTGGCGCCTTAGACCGCTCGGCCATCCTGACAACTGAAAGCAAACGCCTCTAATCGGCTACTTAAACCAATACTCTATTAATTCAATTGTCTCTCGGCTTTAAAAAGAAGAATTGCATAAACCAGATGACTAAAGTAAAGCCGTTTTATTAAAAATCAATAATTTGTTTTAATAAATGTTATCATTGACTTGATTTATTATAAAAACTCATAAATAAACATATAAATCAATAAAATATTTTTACGTTGATTTAATTTATAGCAATTATTAAGAAAAATATATCATTAATATTTATTAAATCACATAAAATAGTGCTATTTTTAGCTATGTGAGTTAATAAATAATAATGATATATTTTTAAACAATATTTTTTATTATTCTTATTGATTAAATTACAATAATTAGTGTCAATTAAGTTTGGACAATAAATATTTTTACTATAAAAAAATAAAAAAATTCTTGATATTGGACTTTGAGATGCCTTTCCCTAATTTGCCATTTATTTCCTATAATTATGATCCGACCATATATATTTTATTTCCTATCACAATCTTGATGAAATTTGACTCAACATTTCCATTTGTTTTGCCATATTCAAAACCGGAGGCTTGTTTATTAAAAATTGAATAGATTGAAGTGTCTAACATAATAAATTTAAAATGGAATTGAATTTATGATGTTACAGGAGAAGAAATCTTTGATGCCAGGTGGAGGTCCCGGGGGACTTTCGGGCAGGCCAAAACCAGGACTGGGAGAAACAGGAAGAAGGTGTTCCCTGGCGGATTTAACGCTGAGCAGACACACCAGGAGGGAATCTCTCATCTTCAGTAACAGCCAATCGAAACTTTCAGGTGCCTCTTTTTATTTAATCATATATATATATAAAAGTCAAAGAGAGAAAGGGTAGGGCGAATTGATAAATCGGATGGTACATTCATCGTCCCGGAAGATCTCGCAAAAGCTTTGATATTTTAATAATAATGATATCTGGGCCGTGGTTTAAAGGCAAGCTTTGGTCAGGCAGTTGGCAGGAAGGCCCCGTGCGCCGGAGCTCTCTCCCGGGGCAATCGAGCTCTGTCAACGCCTCCACCTTCAGCTCCACCCCGACTTTAACTCGACGACGTCTCAGCCACCATCGGTCACCAACTGACACTGACGATTTTGAATTACATCGTCGAGTCAGGGTCATTCGCCGATATTGATCATATTCATGAACGTATCTAAGTGAGTATCCATATTTTCTTATTTATGCTTTTATAGGTATTCAAAAATTCTCTCTGAATCTTTCTCACTTTTATTAATTTTTTGTTTTTAAATTTTCCGCCATATTTTGTTGCCATCTTAATAAAATAAAAATATCTTAAAATGTGAGTTAATAAATATAAACAAATAAATAATGAATCTAAACTTATACATTAAAATAAAAAAGACAAAAATTCTTTATTAATTTTGTAGAAATAAAATAAATAAGAGAGAAAGAAAAGAAGGGTAGAGATTTTGTAAAGTTAGATAACCTGTCTGAATTGAAGCTGTCATCACATCTCCATTCATTAAAATGCATCTCCATCTGCCAAATAATAATGTCTTAAAAACTGCCTTTATAATAATTTAATAATTCACTTCTAGGTCAAATGTTCCCTTTAATCAAGATCCAATTAAACAGCAGAATTGAAAAAATATAAAAGAAAAAAAAAAATGGATTTGAATTTTCAACCAATTTCTCATTTTGAACCTCAGGGAGCTCCAGAAGAACTTTTAAGTATGTTTCCTATTCTAATTTTAATGAAATATTAATACATTTTTTTTAATTTCAAATATTTTTAATTTAAATAATCATAATTATTTTATTATAAATTTTAGTAACTCATTTATTGACTGATAAATTTCTTAATATTATAGAATATTTTAAATTTTTTTCATTAATATTTTTATAGAAAAGTGCCAATGGTTGTATGAAAGGCTTGTGGGGCTTTTTCAATCCAAAATTTTTGTATAAAATTATATATATATATATATTTTATAAGTTAATATGTGATATGTTTCAAGTTTTTATTGGTGAATAATAATGCTCTTTATTCATATTTCGACATTACTCTTACTAATATATTATTTTCAGAAGCGAAATCACGACTTGTGATAAGGACACATTTAAATAGACTTAGGTGTTGAAAAAGAGACCCTAAAGCAGATTAATTTTTCAGTCTTTGCTGAAAAGAAGCATTAGTCCATGCATTTACTAATGTTAACAGCAAAAGCATGTAAAAAAATAAACACGGTTATTAAGTTTTGATTAATGAGTGTGTTGTTATATTTGCGACACTTCGCGGCCCCCCTGGCTCCCTAGGGGTCAGGGGCGGCTCTAGGATGAAGATATTGGGTAGGCAACTTTCCGGGGTGTTAACATTTTTAATTAAAGTTATTGTTTTGCGTTTACTTACACAGAAAAGGATGACATTTTTTTAACTAAAACAGTGGATATTAATTAAATAACTATTAAAATTGAACTCTGTTGTAGCTTATGCCAAAACCGACATTATTATTGGGTAGGAAGTTGCCTACCCTGCCTACCCGCTAAAGCCGCCCCTGCTAGGGGTCCTCGGCCCACTACTTTAAGAAGCCCTGCTGTAGAGGATATGTCTTTAAATTCAATTAGTCTAAAAAGTCTTAGGTGTAAAAAAAAGACTAAAGAAAATGTAGTTTTAAATAATTAAAAAAGCAGATAGTTTGTATTTTTTCACAGGCGTAACTGAAAAGAAACATTCATGCTATTATACTACTATTTATATAACAATAAAACTCACAGAGTCTTGTTTTTTGGCAAACAGAAGAGACCCCTAAAAAAGTATATCTTCCTTAAATAAAATTGTGACCCTCTGAAGGGGGGGGAGGGGCAGAGATAAATCTGTGTTGGTCTTGTGATATTTATAAATTTTAATAAAAGCTTTTTTTTTTATTTTCAGTGTATGACGATGTTTCTCATCATTTTGGAACAAATAATGAAGAAGAGGCGACTCAACCGGTTTTCCATCCTGGAGAGCATGCCTATGCAGATGCAGAATTCCAAGAAGCTCACACCATTTTAGCTGATGGAGGCGATCATTTTGGAGTTTCTGCAATTGCATTTGATCTTCATGAGGAATTACTCTGGATGGGCAATCAAGGGGTGAATATTTTTTTTTTTTTTTAATTTTAATATTTAAAATTTTTCGTGTAACTTATTTATTTTTTTAAAAAGGGCCATGTGACATCATATTACGGCCCGGGACTTCAGAAACATACATCTTTTCAAGTACATGCAAGTGATGAGGTTCGTCATATCTTAACAGTAGAAGGTGGTATGCTAGCTTTGACTAGAAACGCTCTCCGTCTTCAACTTCGACGTGGCCTTCCTGTTTTCACGCACACTTCTTCAGCAATGACTGATATGCAATGCCAAATGGAAATTTCAAATGATACGATTCTGATAGGAGGACATCAAGACAAGCTTGTTGAATTTAATCTCTCTCAAGTTAAAGAAACAAATTTGGTAAGTTTATTTGCTGTACAGAATTAAGTCTCTAAAATAAACAATTATTTAGACACTCAAACTACTAGTTTAATAAGACTCCAGACTAGTGGCAAGGATTAGCCGTTTCACATTTAATAAATCTGCTACCATTAGTTAGAAGCAGGATCTTCTGTTTAAGGAGGGCATATTGAATCTTTAGTAAAGAAGAACAAGGCCTTAGCGTTAAATATCAATATGTTTATTGAAAAATAAAATATTGATTATTATTAACATGTGATAATTTATTTGAATTTTGAACAGGTAAATGTTGGAGAGAATGGCTGCGCAATTTTAAGGCATCATCCTCGTTTTATTTGTTGTGGTGACCCAAGTGGCCAGATCACCCTTCGAGATCCTTCTTCACTTCAAGTTTGTCAGACTCTGGACGCTCATTCGGGATCACTTAGCGATTTTGATGTTCATGGCAATCTCATTGTAACCTGTGGATTCTCTAATAGGTTGTTCTCGCTTATATCATTATTTTATTAAATGATTATCAATTTATCGTCATTGTAGAGGCAACATGACGTATTTCAATTTTTAACGTAATTGAAAAATAGATATTACTATTTCCTGTTTATCCTCACGATCTCTCTGCTTTATCTAAATTTCCTTAGAACTGATTAAAATTTAGTGTGCAATTATTGTTTTTATAGAGGAAAATTTAAAAATAAGATTTAAACTTTCGACCGTTGAAACATTTTGTAAATTAAAATTAAACATACAAATTAAACACTAGGTTATTTGTTCAAGATTTTATTAATTAAAAATTAACCCTTGATACGTATTTCGACTATTACTTGTCATCATCAGAAGTGATTCTAATACTAATACTGATACTGATACTAATAATGTATTAGAATGTAATCACTTCTGATGATGACAAGTAATTGTCGAAATACGTATCAAGTGTTAATTTTTTAATTAATAAAACCTTTGAAACAAATAACCTAGTGTTTAATTTGTATATTTAATTTTAAAATTTAAAAAATAAACTTGTTACTTACACTCCTGAAAGTTGGGAAAATTGGGAAAGCCCGCATGTTCCTTCTAGAATGACGATAAATAATTCACTATGTCTGTTTCTCTGTCTATATGTCCCTCCTGGATATCTTCACAACCTGTGGGAATTGATACAAAGTTTTTTATATTCAAAGACGACCTTGTAAAGATTTCGGGGAAGGAAAGGCAAGGGACCGTCACAGAATGGCCCGAGCTTAATGTTTGTCAGACTCTTTTTTGCACGGGATTAAGAAAATGTGAGCAACTGCTTCATACGGGCCAGAGGCAGATTAATCTTTGAAGTTACTTTTAAAGAAAAATATAACAGGGGATGTATGGGTATAGTTTTGAAAGAAAGGAAAAAGACAAGAAGAAAATGCAGCCAATGTTGTTTCTTAATTGAGATCAGCAAACGGATAAAGTTTCCTAGGTTTGGACCATCATCAGAGTTGGGTCTGTGTCAAAAAGGCATATATACTTTCCACTAGACGAGACGGCTTCATGTGCAAGAGTTTGAGTCTTATGCACTTTTAATAACAAAAAAATGCTTTTATTGATGGAAATTGAAATTAAAAGTTTATGATCTGAGAATCTGAAATCTCGTTATATGCTTTCGAAATTGACTCTGCACAAGAAGCCCTCCCATCTCTGTGAAAGTATAAGTGCATTATGATATACGTATTGCTGATCCATGTCTGCATTTGTTGTCCACCTCCTCAATATATATGCATTTTTGACACTCTGATGGTCCAAACCTTGGATCGAAACGTTAGCCGTGGGCTGTTCCAGTAAAGAAACTACATTGGCTGCATTTTCTTCTTAACTTTATCCTTTCTTTCAACAATAAAACCGAATATTAAAGTCAAAAAAGCCATCTTTTCCATTTCATATTGATTTTGACCGCAATTGTTGCCAGTCTCCTTTCAAGAATAAAATAACCCCATTACAATAATTAATGATATTAAAAATTATAATTATTGTTTACATTATTTGAAAGTTTATTCTTGAAACTCTAGACAATTTCGCCAATCAATGATTAACTTTTTTTTTATTCTTTTTAATTTTGCTTCTTCTCTTTCAGACATGGAGCTTTATCAGTGGATCGTATATTAAAAGTTTATGATCTGCGAATGATGCGAGCTGTTAGTCCTATTTCTGTGATGTTAGATCCGCTTTTACTTCGTTTTCTTCCTTCTTATTCTTCCCGTCTTGCTGTCGTCTCTACAATGGGTCAGGTAATACCATAATTTCCAACCGACTTTTGATACTCAGTCTATAAAGATAAAGATGAAGAGAAGAATTTTGTCCATAGTTACTTAATTTATTGAAAATAAAGTCTCTTACTTCATTATATAAATACAAAAATTGTTGTATAAACTTGGGTCATTATTATTTGGTAAAAGAACGTCGTTATGCTGCTATTCAAATAATTAAAATTGAATAATCGTAGACACAATTTCTGCTGGTTTCTCTTTCCAGCTTTTACGGCCTGAGTTCCCGAAAAGA
Organism: Euborellia annulipes; assembly: GCA_023213315.1. Taxonomy (NCBI): domain Eukaryota; kingdom Metazoa; phylum Arthropoda; class Insecta; order Dermaptera; family Anisolabididae; genus Euborellia; species Euborellia annulipes. Next base: position 54,156 of record JAKCPI010001734.1, on the reverse strand, counting down.
TTGTGTGAATGTGTGTGTGAGTGTTGAGTGTGAAGGCGGGCCCGATCCAGCTGAGAATGGGTCCAGGGGGCTAAGCCCCCCTGTCTAGACTCCAAACCCGTCCAAGGCGGAGCCACGGCTTCTCATAATTAAGAATAGGCCAGGGTCCGCCTCAGAGGAAGCCACCTGGCTAGGCGAGAAGCCTGTCGAAGGCGGGCGCCGCGGCTATTTTAATAAAAAGGCTTATCTCGGGAAGATTTGTCCCCTGTCCTTGGGATTTAGGTATGTCACTGTAGAAAAACTCTAGAAACAACTTCTGGCGCCAAAGGTCAAGGGTTCACATCCCAGACGAAAAATTTATTTAAATTCAATTTTTAAATGCCCTCAGATGCCAAAAAAGACCTTAAACAAATTAAAAAAATAAAACTCTAAAAACGATTGCCCTCTATATTCCAGGGTTCCAGGGAAGGAAGGTAGTTTTTTTTTGTTATTTATTGTTGCAGGTTCAACTTTTGGATACGGTAGCTCTCTCTCAACCGAAACTTTGCCTCTATCAATTGGAAACGCAAGGATCTCTCTGCTTGGCACTTGATGTGAGCACTTCCTGTCAATGTATGGCTTTTGGCGATGGAGCTGGATCTATTCATCTGTATTCAACCAATCCTTTGCATGCGATGTTTAATACCTATTCCCGTGAAACTGAATTCGCTGATCCTGTTGAGACCGTGGGACCTTGGCGCATCGAAGATGATTCAACACCATATTCAACAATGCCACTTCAATTCTATCAAGATTCGTTTCCTTTGCTTTCTGACTGGCCGCCAAAATTACTTAAAAAAGTTTACAGGTGAATATTTGAAATTAAATCTTAATTTATAGGCCTACTAAAAAGAATAAAAGGGGATTTATGTATTTTTCTTGCCTTAAATAATTGTCCACTTTGAAAAAAAAATTAATTTCACAGCTAAATGAAAATACAAATTTCATAAATTAATCTGAATTAAGCTTATTTAATGTAGAATTGAAATTAATCCATCATATTTGGAGCTTCTCATTGTTAATAACAGCTAGAAGAATAAAACTTTTTTCGATTTTGAGATTGTGGCTGTGATGTTATTACAGTGGAGAATTGGAGGTATCAGCCAAATTGGGATTGTCCAGGTTAATAAAACTCCCAGAATAAGACGTTTCGGCCTAAATTTATTTGGCCTGAACTGATAACTGAAGATGGCCAAATAAATTCAGGCCGAAACGTCTTATTCTGGGATTTTTATTTTGGAAAATATATATACACTTTCTCGACTAAACTTTGATAGGCAGTATTTTTATAAAGAAAATATGATACCAGTCTCTCTCTCTTGGTTATTTTCTCTTTTTTAATGAGAATTAGTTGGATGTTATGACGAGAATCTTGGATAATCAGATCTCAGCCAAAAACATCGGAGATGCAAAAGGGCGCCTCGCATTATTTTTGCCTAGCGTCGAGGTGAAATCAAAAAAATGCGCCTCGCTTTTCTGATTTATATAAAAGCGAGGAAATATTTTCACTTAAATAATACCCCTACAGAATTTTATTTGTTTCATATATCCTCGCTTTTATATAAATCAGAAAAGCGAGGCGCATTTTTTTGATTTCACCTCGACGCTAGGCAAAAATAATGCGAGGCGCCCCTTTTTGCATCTCCGATGTTTTTGGCTGAGATTTCACTTCTTTTTGTGAAATATTACATGAAAATATTATTTATTAATTTTTGTTTATTAAATATTAAGTTATCCCATGAATAGATCTTTTAATATGCATTCCAAACAGTAAAAATTAAATACATCGTTTGGTATCCATTCGAAGCGATAAACATAGGATTTCACCAAATTTTATAAAATTTTAGGTTTTTTATTTTTGTTATGTTGGTAGATTGTAAATACTTCGTTTGGTATTCATTCGAAACGATAAACATAGGATTTCACCAAATTTTATAAAATTTTAGGTTTTTTATTTTTGTTATGTTGGTAGAATGTAAATACATCGTTTGGTATCCATTCGAAGCGATAAACATAGGATTTCACCAAATTTTATAAAATTTTAGGTTTTTTATTTTTGTTATGTTGGTAGATTGTAAATACTTCGTTTGGTATTCATTCGAAACGATAAACATAGGATTTCACCAAATTTTATAAAATTTTAGGTTTTTTATTTTTGTTATGTTGGTAGAATGTAAATACATCGTTTGGTATTCATTCGAAACGATAAACATAGGATTTTACCAAATTTTATAAAATTTTAGGTTTTTTATTTTTGTTATGTTGGTAGATTGTAAATACTTCGTTTGGTATTCATTCGAAACGATAAACATAGGATTTCACCAAATTTTATAAAATTTTAGGTTTTTTATTTTTGTTATGTTGGTAGCACTCCTTCTTATCACGTTAATCTATTTCTATCTGAATGGATCTATCCTAAAAAATTTTTGTTCCATTAGGGATGAAAATTACTAATATTAATAGATATGTACCTAGATGACGTCATCAGGGAGCAAAATAGTTAGAATTGTCTTTTCGCCATGTTAAAGATAGGACAAATTTGAAATTTTGAATACCTCTCAAAAAGTCACTTTTGATCCAAAATGAAATTTTATATGAAAGGTATCGGGTTTTTGATAGTATCTATTTGTATTTTAAATTTCATCCTAATCGGTCCAGCAGGGAAACCTGTAGCTTTGTCTAAAAATTTGAAAATTGAAGAAAAGAATGAAAAAAAAAAAAAAAGAAAAAAAAAAGAAAAAAAAAAAAAAAAAAAAAAAGGAAAAATAAGAGACTAACTTTTGACCTTCCGAAATCGGCAAACTCTCAACTTTGAGCCTCTGCCATTCTGTTTGGGACTGGAATTTTTTTTTGAATTCGTGCTCAAAATAATCCTTATTTATTCTAGTTTAATATAAAAAAAATTTGGCTCCGATATCTTAAAACCTTTTTGAGATATTCGCCCAGAAAGAGAAAAGTTTCTCAAAAAAAATTTTTTCACGTCCCTATCTTTTATTAAGGATTTAAAATCATTCTTGATAATATAGTCTAGGGACGACTCGTCCATCTAAATGCAATGGGCCATTGGCATCTATTGGAATGTCAACTAAATGGTAGTATTAAGAGTTTCTTTGCTTTCTTTTGCTTTTCACATGCTCGGCGACGAGTCGCTCCCGCGACTCTTGATTACAAAGAATGAACCCAATGCGTTCCTCTTAGCAGAGGCTGAATTTCGTTTTATTTTCCACTATTGTTTTACAAAGTGCGTTTCGCGATTATATCTTTGTTTCTGCCCAGGGCCAGAATCATATTTAACTGAACAATTATCAATTATGCAATACAATTATTATATATATATATATATATATATATATTTGCTCAGGGGCCCACATCTTGTGGGTTTCGTGGATGGCGACCACGAGCTGCCCTAGCTGGGACTGGCGGTGCTTCTGTTCTTTGCATGTCAGTCTCTTTCCTTCTATATTTTCAACAGGCGTCAGACCGTGCAACGGGCCCGGCCTGTTCTATTCCTTGCCGCGGGATTAAATAATACATAAATATTTCTCTATCCTATGGGAGAAATCATAACTTTAGGAATTAATAACTCAAAAAGTTATAAGAATTGCTGGACCAGAGTATTTTTCCTGGAATCTCCATAACGTCTTCTATAAAACTGGAAAATCTTGTTTCAAAATTCCAAAGAGAAGTTGGTTAAACTGAGCGTGACAGACGGACACTCCGCTATTTTTACTTTATCTTACCTAAATACAGTATGTTTATATTAAAGAGAGAAAGTATTGTTATATTTATATATATAATTTTTTAGAATGATACATTTTTGCATGATTTAGGGAAATGATGATGACAATGAACCGAAACAATGATGTAGTCGCGAACAGCACTTTGTAATACAACCAATAATAAATAATTCACTAATATTAAGCTTCTGACAAGTAAAGCAGAAGGCATTATATTCAACAGTCGCGTCGTAGCATTCAACAACTTCTCATTTAGGATTTTCCTCTTTTGACTTTGAATATTATTATGTTGTTTACCGGGGTATATTTAAATAATAATAAATTATTTTCTCTCTCCTCTTTCTAGACGACCAATGCCAATAGATCCAGAAATATTAAGGACAATGAAAATGCAAGGGACGATCGGCTATGCGCTGAATCCGCTGAAAGGACGCCGGAATCAAGTGAGCTCGCACTCAGCCTCTTATCGTCGCTCTCACAACGTTCTTGCGCCTTTCTATCCGCCTCGGGTCTCGAAGCCATTCGGCTCGCGTCCTGTCTAAAAGCTAGCCTCACTAGCCTAGGCTCACTAGCAAATCATATTTATAATTCTCTTCTAACTAAACTAGTCCATATCAGACTGAATTATTGCTTTTCTAATTCTAATCAAAACAAACAAATATCTAATTATCTCTAACGAAATGAATATGAAATATTCATTAAAAAAAAAAATGTAGAATTTTTTTTCTTAGAGAATGTTAAAAATATATATTTTGTTGAATATTATTATTACGTATTATACAAAAAAAAAAAAAGTTGTGATATAAATTATTATAATTGCAAATGAATGCTTGTAATAATTATTTAAATTTTGTTTTCCGATATTTTTTTGCTATTTAATCGTAACTCGAATTCGTAGTTAACGAGACTAAAAAAAAAATATTTTCCTAGTCATTAAATATATATATATATACAAATATTTATGAAATTATAAAATATATATATACAATATTATTTCTACAAATAGGTTTATTTTAAAACTAACTCTATATATATATATATATATATTTGTATTCATTCAGATTTATTCAGGCAAATAAACTGGATGAAATACGTAAATATTTTTCTCACTAATTTCCTTTGGATAAAAAAACAAAATATTTGAGACCTTTCCACTAACCCCTTCACTTCACATATCTTTATTTTTTGATTTTCGGCTTTTATTAGGAAATATTTATTTCCTCTTACCTATTTTTCCCTTTTTTTTTCATTTTCTTGCACTTTTTATTTTCATTTTATTTCTTTACAGTCTGATATTCATTAAAAACTAAATATGCTCAAATCCTTCCAATTTATTCATTATAATTTTTAGAAAATCTAATTTTACCATAATTTATTTTTCAAATTAAAAATTTCGACTATTTAAGCCTATTTAGTTATTACCTTAAATAGTTTTATTTTTAAATTTCTTGAATATGAAATAACTTTCTAAAAAGAAAATTTTAATTTTTCGATACAAAATTTCTTGGAAATCTTTTAAATAAAATTTTATGGAAGTCATAATTGGAAAAAAAAAATGAATAAAGACATTGCCCAAAGTTTTTTATTTAAATTTATTTAAGACAAGATTACGTGTTTGGACATTTCTCGAATTTTATTTTAGAACATACTTATATGATTTTTTTCTTTCCGTTTTTATAACCACTTATAAATATATAATATACATAATCAAAATAAGTAGGCAAAACTTCAAATGTTTAAAGAATGTACAGTGAGGGACAATATTAAGTCCCACCCATGCGTTTTCTACTTGTGATTATTTCATTGTTTTTAAAAAAAAAAATTATATATTTTTTAATAGAAACTTTCATGGTTCATCCCTAGACAATTTCCAATAAAGATTTTCATTTTCTTTTATAAAAACAATGAAATAATCACAAGTAGAAAACGCATGGGTGGGACTTAAAATTAACCCTCACTGTACATTAAAAATGCCTGGGCCCCTAATATATATATATGGGTGATTCTACGCTATTTGGATTTTTTGTGTCCAGAAACAAAAAATACTCTGTTCAATTTAATATTCATTATTTCCCTAGTTGACATTATTTTCGTATCTCTAATGATAAAGTCCAGAAGATATTTTAATTTTCTTGAGTTTTCGAAATTATCATGAATCATGAGAATATTAGGAAAATTAATTTTTATGCCAAAGGGCTCATCACCATGGACATGAAAAAATTGGATGGAATTTCACAAAATTATTGTTTCTAAATGAATAACAAAGGTACATTATAAATTAGCATCAGATATCAATTGAGTTATGAATATATATATTTCTTTTGTGTATCTGATATTTATCATAAATGAATGTTCATTATAAAATACCGAAACGCCCAAACAAATTTATTAAATAAAAAATGTCGATGAGAGAAGTGGCTGTTCAACGATTAGATTAATAGGCAGGAAGAGAGGGTGTCAGCCAAAAGGAGAGCCTCTAACGAATAAAAATCTCAATCCAGAAGACCATATTGCCAATATTCTCATAAGAACTGATGATGGCTTTATGTAATTAAAACCGAAACGTCTTCTGGATTGAGTTTTTATTTGATAGAGGCTATCCTCGCTGCTGACATCCTCCCTTCCTTCCTATTAATTTAATAAAGAAAATATTTAAAGAAAACAAAAATTTAATTAGAGCAGAAATATAAAATATATTGTTGGAGAGGCAGACAATGATTATTATTAAAAATTATTTAGGTTTGTTCCAACAGTGTTTTACAACTATCAAGTGCGAAAGTAGAACATTATTCATGTTTAAAAAAACGTCCTTCATATTCTTCTGTCAGTTTCAATTGGACAAACCTAATATTCCAGATTAAGTCAATATATACACTTTGATTCATTCTTTTAAGTAATTACACAGGCTGTATTTTATCTATATAATATGTGATGCGGAAAGTTCAAAAGGACCCTCGACAAAGTAAAATTATCGGTGCGGACATTCTAGTCGAATTAGGTCAAAAATTTTTGGGTTTCGATTGAATTCGATTCTTCAATATTTCTTATTTTTTTTTTTTTTTTTTTTTTTGGAATGGGTGCATAAGGTCCATACAGATTTATTCGGTAATTTTAGCGTTGAGAATCTGATAAATATTACAAAATAATCGATTTAGTAAGCTTAAATTGTGTTTAATGAGTTTTGCTCAAAATCCCGTTTTTTTTTATATCTATAACTTTAAAAGGCTTAACGTTTTTGAGATATCATAGTAGTTTTTGTCTTAAAATTATTCTCTACAATAAAATATCAATTTGTGAAATTTCCGACAAGAGGTCCCCTTTCGCTTTCCGCATCACATATGTTTAGCAAAAATTATAACAAGGTACCACACAGGCTGTGTAATTTCTAGGAAGAAAATTTATTTTTAGTTATCACCCTCCCTGAAAATCCTCTCCAACAATTTATAAAATAAATATATTCAACGCTGTGTCTTTATTTATTTTTCTTAAAATATATTAAGAACTAGGAGTGAAGGATATCTCGACTGATAGCAGACACTCATTCTCTACAGGTGGCGTACAAACTGGACAACAAAGGTCGTGCTCAAGTAAAACTCTTTTCAAATGATTCTGGTCGTGGGTCTGGTACCAACAAAGGTGGTATCGCAGGAGGGGGTTCCAGTGGCGGCGGTGCTTCAGGAGTCAACCATTCGTCGGGTTCACATGGGGGTGGAGGCTCTGGTGCCGGTGACGAAGTCGCTTTCGTTGCCATTCCTAGAAGATATAGGAGAATTGAAGTCAAATATTCCCGGCTTGGAATGGATGATTTCGATTTTGATCAATACAATAAAACGGGATTTTGTGGTTTAGAAGCAACGCTACCAAATTCTTACTGTAATGCTATGATTCAGGTATCTATTATAATTAGATATTAAGGATGGCCTTTTTGTTTTCATAAGTGATCTAATATTTTTAAATTGAGTAAATGAATCAGTCACTATGCAAGCCGGATTAAACTCAAATTGCAACATGAGTTAAACACACTTTCAAATGATTACACAAAAAAGCCAAAAGACGATATTTATAAGTCTAGAATTCAGCCAAAAGGAATTGAATAGATAAAAAAAACTTGTTGATTGATTGCAAAGATTACTTATGTCGTGGAATAAGCAGGTGTAAGGCTTTTATAGAAAGAAAAAACAGCAAAACATTTATTTCTTTCTATAAAATCCTTACACCTGCTTATTCCTCGACAAGTAATCTCTGCATTCAAGCAATAATCTTATTAATTCCCTTGTCTAGTTTCATATCAACAAATTAAAAAGTTTTTATTTATTTTTTCTTCAAAAAAAAAAAAAAAAAAAAAAAAAAAACTTTATTAATATAGGCATTTATTTTTCAAAAATAAAAAATATAAATAATACTAGTTAATTAAAATGGAGCCTAATGGTTTAATTTGGGTATATTTTGACTGAGAAAGAGTGTAAAAGAGAAGCTTTGGCTAAAATTATTTGTCTACACAATTGTCTTCGCATAGACAATGTATGTAGACAAATGTAAACAAATATATATATATATATATATATTCAAGTGGAAAAGCCTCGCCTTCGGCGAGCAACTTCCTTTTATCAGCGCCCTGATAGACACATACACACAGGGACAGGAAGTTAGCGGCTAGCGCTTTATATATAGTAATGATAATGATATACCCAGTATAGCCTATTTGTTTTAGAAGGCTTCCGCAACTGACTGTACGTGAATAGTTTAAAGGGGGGGGGGGGGGGTTAACATTTTTGGTGTAGGAGATGGTTAGAAACAGTGGCGTATTCAAGGAGGGTAGGCTAATGGAGCAGTGGCATCATTTCAACTTTTTCTTTTTTTTTATTAAAATTTACTTACAAATAGGCACACAAATTTGGCCAAAAGATATTTAATTTAATTAATTGTTTAATTTTGTACAATTTGTATAGGGGGGAGACAAATGACGCTCCTGTAATGGCAAACTTTGATTACAATCGAAATACAGTAGTCTTTTTAATCCGGCCTAAACGGGCGGCCCTCTGCCGGACTCTGAAAATGCGGCATTACCCGAAACATTTAATATAACGCAAAATTAATATTTATCTCTTGAAAAAATTTGTGATGACACTTTGTCTTTTTATATTGTCTCATTTTTTTGCTGCAATATCCTGAAGAAGTGACTTTTCAACACGCCGGATTAGGCATGCCGGAGTATCCAAGTCTGGATTAGCAAGACTCCCCTGTATTACTACTATTTTTTACGTCAAAAGGAGGATTGGAGGAGCCTGGGCTCCCACCCTGATAAATATGTAATATTGCATTATATTAAATGTTCCGAATAATCCGGCATAGGGTTTATTTATGTTCTGGAAGACTTCAGCAAATAAGGGGAAGCGAAGATAAGTTTTCCCATATATATATATACTAGACGCGCCCGCCTTCGGCGGGGGCTTTACGCTTAGTCGGGGCTGCGCCCCTGGACCCCCCTTTGCTCGCCTTCATTGAAAATTGTGGATTTCTATAAAACATATACATATATACATACCGGTACATACAAACATTTTTCCCAATTCATTTTTATAATATATAGATTATTTTAACGGTTAATTATTCATGAACTTAAGATTTTTTGTGAATCATATCCTTTCCGGGACTCTCCCGATACACAGACAAAAAATTTACGCCGATATTTTAGAATTCAAAATGTAAATAAATAAAAAATCGTAAACATGGGTAAATATTTATATTTTGTTACCATGGCAACTATTTCTCCTAATTTTTATTTTTTTCTTATTTTGACGGTTAATTACTCATTAACTTATTGTTATTTGTGAAACAAAACCTGTCCGGGACTCTCACAAACATACACAGAAAATTTCATCATAATTGGTTCAGTCGTTTAGGAGGAGTTCAGTCACATACACACGTACAGAAGAATTATATATATAAAGAATATTCTGTATATGAAAATTGTGTTTAATAAGTGACTAAAACCTTGAGCTTAGACAACTAAATCCCTACTTTTTATACAACACTTATGACAACTAAGCGTTTGTGCAGTGTAGGGTATTTTCATGAAGCAAACAAATTCGCGCTTATTGTCCAATGCTGGTAGAGAGTCAGAGATTGACGCTTACGCAGCCCAAAAAAAACTATAGCTAGATACGAAACGTCTTCTCTTTTGAGTGGCAAAGTGGCGAAAATATATTTCCATTCTTTGCTATTGATTCTGGCTGTTGTTCATTTGTTGCCCGGCTATTTAAAAGTTTATATGTTTATAAAACTTTCAAAAGCCTTTTCTCCAATTGTTCAATTTCGGACTTTCGCCACTCAGCAGGCGATATATTTAATAATACATTTTTTTTATTTGTTTCATTTTAGGTGTTGTATTATATCAATCCAATTCGCCAGAGTCTTCTCAGTCATCTCTGCCAAAAAGAATTTTGCCTAGCCTGCGAATTAGGATTTCTTTTTCATATGCTAGACATTTCCCAAGGCTTGCCGTGTCAATCAAGTAATTTTTTACGTGCATTCCGAACCGTCCCCGAGGCGTCAGCTCTAGGTCTCATTTTGTCTGATGTCCATCAAGCAAATACTAAAATAAAACTCAACGTACTTATTCAGGTACCAACTCTTTTTATTAAATTGATTTTAATATCTTTTTTAATTAATTTTTTTTTTTTATTATAGAGTTGGAATCGTTTTATTCTTCATCAAATTCATTCAGAAATTTTAGACGAGAGAAAAAGACGCCAAAATGAAACACGAGCTTCATCGTCATCACCTCAGCCTGGTTTTGTTTATAAAGAGAAAGATTTTCCATCCATTGGGTCGTCGAGGACGTCAGCGACTATCAAGCCCGACGAGCCTCAATCTCAAACGGTTCCATCTTCAGGAGTTGATGAATGGCAAAACAGAGCGAAGACGGCAGCTGCTGCCCTGGCATCATCAGGTCAGGTTCAAGACGACGGTAATTATCTGTGGATCGCGCCCACTTTATCAGGTAAAAAAAATATCGTGCATTTATAATAGTGAAAATCACATTGTTTTTTCATCCCCCATTTTTTTTTAACATTCTTTATTTTTTTAAATCTTTTTCTTTATGAAGGAAATAGAGAGACATTATACATAATTTTTAAATACTTTTTTACTATACTGGGGCCACTCTTAGAAGTCCAGAGAGTTAGGGGTATGGTATCTTCCCCTCAGACAAAACGAGACGTTTTAAACATTTTTTAACCTTCACGAGAATGGAATTATAAGATTTTGGACTTCGCAGAACGGCTCGGGTATAGTATAATTGTTTTTTGTTTATTTCATCAGTATTCAAATTTATGATTTAATAAAATTAACATTAAAATATTATAAGCAACAATAATTCGAATTGGACAATACTTATTTAAAATTTTATTTGCAATATTATGGTTTCATGGTCTATGGGCCAAGCCACTTGAAGTATATTCTGAATCAGATCCCAAACCTGTGGGTAGTAGATCAGATCATTGCCATCAAAATGCGTGAGCTGTATGTGCCTTGCGCATAAAAAATAGCATTATCTCAAAACTTTGAAAAAGCCACTTAGATCATAATTTACTTTAGGTCTTCATATATATATATTAGAGTGATCGTTAAAAATTAAATTTCTTGCGGCGCCCCCTAAAAAGCTTTCTTTTGATGAAAAAACACTAGGAAAATTTTTTATAATTTTTTTATGTCAAGACAACACGTGCCTCAAGACGATTTAAGTTAATTTTTGGGTATAATCATGTTTTTTGAAGATTTTTAATAATAAATACAATTTCATACAAAATATAAACAACCACAGAACCAAAATTCATGAGAATACAATAGTTAATCAAAATAACAATAGATTTTCCAAACAATATGGTCTGTTAAATAAAAAAATCAATGATATTTTAATTGATTTTTTTATTTAACAGCTAGAGGTCAAATTTTGATGATCTAGTTTAAGCGATAAAATTTATTTAAATCAAGTTGGCTATCAATGGTTTAAATAAATATAGTCGCATATCTTAATTTTATTAAGAATTAATATTAAATGACTACATGGTCCTAAAAGAGCAAAAAAAATAAAACATTCGGTATTCAAAAATTTGAGACTATGATTCCATAATATAAAAAAAATTTTTAAAAATTCCAGTTAACGAAAAATAAATTAAGAACTACTTTATTTCCTTAAATTTTTTTATCCAACGCATGTTTATTTTATGCTTGATTACTATTATTTTTGCACTATATTTTTTTTGTGAATGTGACAATTATGTTCTTTATATTCAGCATCCTTTTTGTTTTAAATAATGCTTTATTTTCATGTCAAAATTTAAAATATTTATTTACTAAACGGACAATTTTTTCTTGGCTCTTTTTTTACACTAAAATGAATGCAAAAATAAACTTTTGTTAATTTTTTTGCTATTTTATATTTAATGAATGTTAATTGATATTTTGTGTTTTTTTTCCAAGGAATGAAAAAAACTCAAGAGTCTGAAGAAGGTAAAAGCAAGGAAAAAGACGAGGAGAATGAAAATAATTCAGAGGAAACAGAAGTGACGCGTCTTTTTGGAACGAAACAAATTCATAGTCATAAATGTCTTAAATGTGGAATGGAAGTTATCAAAGAATCCATCCTTCTTTTATGTAATTTAATTTATCCAGATTTAGGACCTAATGGTAAGTTAAAGGGATTTATATTAAAAAAAGTTCTGGTTGGCAATCTGTAAAAAGTTTCAAGTTCAAAAACGCCCTTTTATTTGTGAAATGAAATTTAAGAAAATTACAAAAAGCATAATTTGTGAACATAAATTGTGAAAACATTATGTTTTTCGCTTTTTTTTTTTTTGAGAATTTAGGAAAAATCAACATGTTGCCCTTTGATACTACACGACTCATATATAAATATACGAGGGGATGTCAAAAAAATAACAGGAATTATTTTTTTACTGCTTACTTTTATTCAAATTCCAGTACAGACCCTCAAAGTAATCTCCCTCGTACAAAATACAACGATTCCAGCGTTCAGTCCACTGTTCAAAACACTCACTGAAGTCCCTTTTTGATAGTCTGTTAAGGACACCCGAAATTTTGTTGTTTAGTTCTCGATCACTCTGAAAATGACGACCTCGAAGATCTTTTTTCACTCCAGGAAAATGGTGGAAGTAGCATGGTGGTCCGGTGATTTAGATGGATGCCTAATTCAGTGATTGTTTCTTGAGTCCTGATGGCGCGATGTGCCGGTTCATTATCCTGATGAAGAATCCCATTTTAGCAAGATGTGGTCTTTTTGTCCAATTTTCCTTCTTAGTGGCTCCTTCAATTCTTCACAATAGTAATTTGCAGTAACAGTACTTTGCTTATCCACCACATGATCGAGAGCTAAACAACAAAATTTCAGGTGTACTTACCCACACAGCACAAAATATTGCAGCAATGTTGCAGAAATATTGCGAATCTTGCTCAATTTTGACAATATTGCAGCAACATTGGTGCAATATTACAGTTCAAAGAGCAACATTTCCGCAATATTTCTGCAATGTTGCAAAAAGGCGGACATAGGAATATTGCAACAATGTTGCTGCAATATTCCTAGCTTGGAATATTGCCGCTGCAATATTGCAGCAATGTTGCCAAGATTTGCAATATTGCATCAATGTTGTCAATATTGAGCAAGATTCGCAATATTTCTGCAACATTGCTGCAATATTTTGTGCTGTGTGGGTAACAGATTATCAAAAAGAGGCTTCGGGGAGTGTTTTGAACAGTGGACTGAACGCTGGAATCGTTGTATTTTGTCCGAGGGAGATTACTTTGAAGGTCTGTAATGGAATTTGAATAAAAGTAAGCAGAAAAATTTTCTAGTAAAATAATAATTCCGGTTATTTTTTGACCCCCTCGTAATATTTATGTTCTGGTTCATTAAGAAATGATGGTTTGTTTTTGGGGTCGCAATCTTGCTGATCGGTGGATACAAGAGGTTTGGGTTTGCCTTTAAGATTTGGGAAGGGATTGTTTGGGTATGGTGGTTTGATTAGCATGTTTTAGTTACTTTCTTCTTATATATGCATATCATAGTAAACTATTAAAATATCGTATGATGGTATTCTTTTAATAGGAAATACTGCCTACACATTCGGTGATGTCCTAAAAAAAAGTTTATCCCCTGAACAAGTAACTCCTGCCTGGTGTGATAAGTGTGATCGATATCAACCAACTCTTCAATCAAGAAGAATTGCTCAACTTCCTAAAATTTTAGCAATTAATTGTGGTCTCAACAACGCTCATGTAAGTCGAAAAATGTTACCAAATTCTAGTTAGAGAATACTTCATACCTCAACAAATTTAACACTTGGTAATAAATTCATCATCATCGGAAAAGCGGATTGATGAATCTAACCAATTCGGATAATTTCACAATCTCTTCCTTCCTTACTGTGCAAAAAACTCAACTGAAATAACCCTTTGAAAAATTATTTGATATTCCTTTGCAGTTGACATCTCATGTTAGTGTGTATGCTCGGGATCAGAGGACATTTCAATAACGTATCGACCGATTTGTCTGGAGCTCTAATCAACATGGTTTTAATTAAGTAAATAGGCAACTGGTCAGTCACGAGATTCATCTCAGATGTCGTTTTCCGTCTCAGACAAAATTTTATTGCATAATTTATTGTTCCAGATTCTAAATACTCCCCCGGTCCTCCTGAAGTATGGTATACATTTGTAGATTTTGTTGTCCCTAAATATGGAATATATTCGCGAAGTTTTGGTTCAGATCCCATGGAAGGTTTAATGAATAATTACCACGAGTTTTCGATATTCTCAATAATCTACGATTTTTTTTTGAAATCTATACCATATTTCCCGACAGATGGTATATAATTTATTGGCGAAAAATTTCTATGACGTTAAACGCCAAAGAATAAATAAATATCCTCTAGCTTTTTCTCGATTGATTGTTAAGCAAACTGAGGCTTTTTCTTGCTGCTCATGCCCTTTTTTTTTTTTTTTAGGAGAAAAACTTTTGGCAAACGCAAGCGAACCTGGTAGTACAAGCAGCTTCAGGTGAAATAATTCCTCCAACGGGTACAACATCTCCTGCATCCGGACCAATCACTTCAAAATTGTGCAGATATGGAGAGACTTGTACTCGAATAGGATGCCGATTTCGTCATCAATGTCGAAATAATGAGACAAATTCTGAAGTGAATGCTTCGCCCTCGTCCTCCGCGCCATCCCCGTCCGCCTCGCCACTTAACAAGAGCAACAGTCATTTGTATTTCACTCATTCTTGGCTACCTATGCATATTCAAATCAATCTTACCCCTGATGGGGATATATCCGTTACTAAGGCCAATGCCTCCGACACTTGCGATCAATCGGTAAGAATTTTATTTATATAATATGCAAGTTGATCAACTGTTTTTCTTTACTAAAAACATCATGTACAATCAGAGATCATTCATTTATGAAAATAAGTTCGAAATTTAAAATTTTTTAACTTTCCTTTGAAGAGCAACCAAATTTCAGTGTTAATACTCTCAATAGAAAAATAACATAGTACTTGTACTTCTCATCCCCTAAATTTACACTGGAAATATATTCTTAAAATTTAATTTATGCCAGTTAAAAACATATTTGAAATATTTTGATTATGGAATTATAAAGTTGATGCATTTAAGTAAATAAATATTCAACTAATAATTGCTTAATTTTCTTTCTTTAGGAAACGAATAATATACTTTATGATTTATGCGCCGTCGTCTGTCATATCTCAGATTCCCAACAATCAGAAAAGGGTAATTTAGTAGCCCTTATGAATGTTGCACCTGAATTCCATCAGCGTTCAATGGGATCCCCCGTTTCTCAGTGGTACATCTTCAACGATTTTAGGTGAGAGATTAATTTCATTTTAATGAATCCGACCTGGAATAAAATCGGAAGAAATAGAATGCCATTAAATAGACGTTTTAGAGTCAAAGATTCAAAATTTAGATTAACAGAAATAGCTAACGACAAGACAAGGTGAAAAGGTTACTATTGTTTCTGTATCTGAATGAAAAGAGGTTGAGAGAAATCAAACCTCTTAAATCAACCCACCAAAAATTTTGACCAATTTTTTTGTCTTTCCCCCTTTTTTTTTTATATTTAGAAATGATGCTCAAATAATGATAAATGTTAATTGATTTGTTTTCCTCGGTGCGACTCTCCCGATTAGCGTTCAACTATTAATCTTGAGCACTATTTCTTTGTATTTCCTATGAGCTGTTTTGCTCCAAGCGAGTGCCTCTAGAATCGAAGGGAATTTAATCGTGAGTCGGCAACGATTATTTGATTAATCTCAACACGAAGTCAAACTGTTTCATCAGAAAGACGGAAAAATTCTGAGAACTTTTCGTCGTCTTCACGCAGAAAGGTGGGGCGGCCCCCCCCCCCCCCCCGCTTTTATTTTTTTTTTTTTTTATTTTTATTTTAATAAAAAAAAACCAAACTACAAAAACAAAAAACAAAACTACACAAAAAAAAAAAATAAATTAAATAAAATATGTTTTTATTAAATTAAAATTTCTTTTTTTATTAAAATTTTAAAAAAAAAAATATTTCCCCCCCCCCAAGAAAAGTTGAAATGACGCCACTGCGCAGAAATGATCAATTTTTGGTAAAGACTCTCTTCATTTCGTTGAATCGTGAGAGTCTCACCTAGGAAAACGTAGCTTAAGCATACTAATTTATTCAAAGGAAAATATGACCGCTCTTAGTTAGAAATCCAAAAATCCCCTCGAGATATTTTTTAAGTAATATCTCATCAGGGTTAAAAGTTAAAGCAATACTTCGTATACTCCGGTTAACAGGGTTTAGCCGTCTATTTGAAATCGAGAACCTAACTGGGGTACGATTAGTGGTCAGTAAAAAATCCCTTCTTAGCTAGCGTCTGGATAAGAACTGGATTTCATTTGAGCTAAAAACAATATTTTGTAATTTTTGAACATCCTGTATTTATATACCGGGTGGGCCAATAGTGCGTGGACGGAAGATTGTGGGCTTGTTAACGGACATTTTTAAAGTTTGTTGATCGTATATAATGTGGGGGCTTTAGGGCTACAAATTAAAAATATTTTTGTTCCAATTGCACTTTTTATACAGGGTGACCCATATCAAAGTTATGTTTTTTTCTATGGAACGCCCTATATATTATTGGATATTTGGATTCTGCAGCCAATTTTAGTATGAGTTTATGTCATGCAATGTATTCTAAAACAAACCGTTTAGCCGCAAATCGGGTTTTTGTGAAAAAACTGCTGTCTGAAAAAAATTGAATATCGAGCGAACCATAAAACTTAGGGAACTGTTCTTTTGTGATGTTACTAATCATGAAATGTACTAATGTAGGCCAGATGGGTAACCCGAAATTATTCTTGTATTGGGAGATATGGCCATGCCAAATTTGAAAATTTCAAACATGGATAACTTTATTTTTTCAAATGGAACATGCTACTTTTTTGATGCCAAGGGACGTGAAATTTAATTCTCTTTCTAATGACATAAGGTTGTCTATATCTATCTTTGGTAGTTTTCTTTTTATTCCAAAATATCTGATAACGAAAAAAAAATACATTTATTATAGACAAAGCCATTTTAAAAAACAATCCAAACGCAAACAAAATTGTAATAAATGGAAAAGATATGCTAAATATTCGAAAATGTATTTAAATTTCCTTTAAAATCATTTATTTGAACTCCTCGAAGAAGTCCCGCTTGCTAAAATTGGGGTATGATTTGTCAACAAGATGGCGCACCTCCTAACCTAAACATAACCCTAATTTCTTTTTTGAGAAGTTCAAATAAATGATTTTAAAGGAAATTTAAATACATTTTCGAATATTTAGCATATCTTTTCCATTTATTACAATTTTGTTTGCGTTTGGATTGTTTTTTAAAATGGCTTTGTCTATAATAAATGTATTTTTTTTTCGTTATCAGATATTTTGGAATAAAAAGAAAACTACCAAAGATAGATATAGACAACCTTATGTCATTAGAAAGAGAATTAAATTTCACGTCCCTTGGCATCAAAAAAGTAGCATGTTCCATTTGAAAAAATAAAGTTATCCATGTTTGAAATTTTCAAATTTGGCATGGCCATATCTCCCAATACAAGAATAATTTCGGGTTACCCATCTGGCCTACATTAGTACATTTCATGATTAGTAACATCACAAAAGAACAGTTCCCTAAGTTTATGGTTCGCTCGATATTCAATTTTTTCAGACAGCAGTTTTTTCACAAAAACCCGATTTGCGGCTAAACGGTTTGTTTTAGAATACATTGCATGACATAAACTCATACTAAAATTGGCTGCAGAATCCAAATATCCAATAATATATAGGGCGTTCCATTTAAAAAACATAACTTTGATATGGGTCACCCTGTATAAAAAGTGCAATTGGAACAAAAATATTTTTAATTTGTAGCCCTAAAGCCCCCACATTATATACGATCAACAAACTTTAAAAATGTCCGTTAACAAGCCCACAATCTTCCGTCCACGCACTAATGGCCCACCCGGTATATTGTCTATAGTCCTTGTTTTGGATTTTTCGAATTTTTTTCTACGCTAGTCCTAAATCAATTCCAAATATATAAAAAAAAATTCCTGCCAAATTTCAGCTCTTAATATTAATATTAACCCGGCCCTCACGGCAGCCAAAGTTTTAAAAAGTTCTTTTGTATCTTTAAAGTTTTATAACTCATCAACGGAACAACTCCTTGGTAAGACCATAACATATTCTTGTAGGCAATTTAACGCTCTACAAAAAAGGTCTCCTATGATTTTTGGGTTACTCTACTGGTTCAAAACTTATTCGAGGTCAAAGTTGAAGTTATAGTCAATTTCATGGTTTTTCCATTTTTTTTACCTCGAATAGCTTTTAAACCAGTACAGTAACCCAAAAATCATAAGAGATCTTTTTTTGTAGAGCGTTAAATTTCCTATAGGAATATGTTATGGTCTTACCAAGAAGTTCTTCCGTTGATGAGTTACAAAATTTTAAAGACACAAAAGACACTTTTCCCATTTCTATTTAAAACTTTGACTGCCGTGGGGGCCGGATTAATATTAATATTAAGAGCTGAAATTTGGCAGGAATTTTATTTTTTATATTATTTGGAACCGATTTAGGACTAGCGTCGAAAAAAATTCGAAACAAATAAGGGCCACCCTAATATACAGTATATATATATGGATAATAGAATTTGCACTGAAGTCGAGCGTCAAATATATATAATAAATGATATATGATTATCCTTATAATGTTATTCTACCAGATCAAAATGGGCGGGCGATAAAAAGGTATTAGTCTTACTGTTTGATTTCTCCTATCCTCTCACCAAGTTTTTATCATTCCTTTAATCTAATGCATTCTTAAATTTTTTTTAGCATAACACCCATCCCTGCACAAGAAGTTGTCTGGTTTAATTTGGATTGGAAAGTGCCGTGCGTTCTTTACTGGATGGCACGTGATATTTCACCACTTCGAACAGGAAATTCGACGCCGCCATCAGAAGTAGTCAATCCAGTAACAGCTGATGTTTTTTGTGAAGATAAATGCCTAGCGAGAAGCAATGGAGGCACTCGTTCTCGTCTGATTACATTTACACCACTTTCAGCTGATGAAACACCACGACGGGGTGACATCGTCGCCATGGATGCTGAATTCGTGACGCTCAATCAAGAAGAAGCGGAATTGAGAAGTGATGGCAAATTGTCAACGATCAAACCCTCGCATATGTCGGTGGCTCGGATCACTTGTATCCGCGGCCCGGGGCCTTTTGAAGGCACTCCGTTTATTGATGATTATATTTCCACTCAAGAGCAAGTTGTTGATTATTTAACCAAGTTTAGTGGAATCAAGCCTGGGGATTTAGATGCCAATTTCAGTTCGAAGCATTTGACCACTTTGAAAGCTACTTATCAGAAGCTCCGCTATCTAGTTGACAATGGAGTGATTTTTGTAGGCCACGGACTTAAAAATGATTTCAGGTAACTTAAATTTAAATTTCAACTTTTTTTTTTTATATTACAAGAGACTTTTTGACTTTTATTCAATACTTATAATTTGCGTTCGGATTTTGTATAATGTTGTTTTTCCTTAATTGCTATTCTCCAAATTTCTGGGCCTTTTAGGTTATCAGTACCCACCCCCTTCTAATAACATCAGGGCCGCACCTAGGAAAACTTGTGCCCGGGGCCAAAATTATAATTTGCGCCCCCCCCCCCCATACCAAAAAATATATATATATATTTTTACACTTACAGCCTAAATGCCGCCCGGAAATTCTGGGTTAATTCCAACGCCCTGAGAACGAAATGAGATAAATATTATACGAGTATTTAAATATTCCTTCTAATAACAAGAAAATATTTAATATTATTTTTAAATAAATTTGTTATTTTTTGTCTTCACTACAATGAACAATACAATTTTTTTTTGAAAAAATATAAACGCTGCTCCCCGTTTTTTAATGCGCTCGGGGCTGACGCCCCTTCGGCCCCGCCCTTGACAAAAAAACTTTTTTTAACGCATATAGAACCGAGATCAGTATTTTGAGTATCCTGGAAAATAAATAAGCAAATTCTTTTTAAAATACATTATCTATATTATAATAAATATTCAATAGGATTCGGACCAAGAGGTTCAATTAAAAGTCAAAAAGTTTTTTAAAAAAACTTTATTTGACCCCAGACAATGTTTCGTCCACTTGCTGTAGGACTTCTTCAGTGGTTGGCTAAAATATTTATACAAGAAGTTTAAGTTTTTCCAAAATGACACCACGTGTCTTACCCAAGGTCTCTGTGTCCACTTTAAAATTCACCGTTTTCTCGATATTCATTTGAATATAGCACGCCTCCTTGAATTTTCTTCCGAGTCATCTTTTTCAAAGCCGAGGTTTTTAACATCTTCCAGATTACATTATATTAATATAAGTATTAGTTATTATAAAATAAACCGTTTCAATAATTTGATAAATATGACAATTTATGACAATATATTTTGTCTTCTAGAGTTTATTTTCCTTACAACTCATTAAATTTTTTCTTTTTTTTTTAGGGTAATTAATCTGGTTGTACCTGCCAATCAAGTTATTGATACCGTTCTTTTATTCCATCTACCACATCATCGAATGGTCTCCTTAAAATTTTTAGCTTGGCACTTTTTAGGTAAATATATAATTTCTATCTAAATTAGTCTCCTCTAGTTAACAACCAGTTTTGGTACTACTTAAAGATCCCCGGCCAAATAATGGTTAATGAGATTTCAATCCTCTTGTTAAAGATACACTGTAAAGGTCAATATTAAAGCCCCTCGAAGCGTTTTTCCATGTGATTATTCATTGTTTTTACAAAAGAAGATGGAAATTATTTATTGGAAGTCTTTTCTACGTTTGAACAAAAAAAGTTTCAGTTAAATATTTTTTGCGGTCTATATATTTGAATAAGATATTAGTATTCAATATACCTAGATTCTGGGTCGCACTTCAAAGTGTCTTAGGTCCAAACATAAAATAAAATAAAATAATACCTCGATTCTCATAGATATATTTAACAAGACTAGGTTTTTTGTTGGTGAGGCCAAGCCTCTCGGAAAATAGATGAGGGCAAGTGAGAAATTTTTCTTAAAGATTTTTTACTTTGTTAATGAAATGTACGGTCAAATTCCATATAAAGGGAAGGGGTTTTTGTTGGTGTAGGTCGAAGGTCCGGTGGCTTGGAGCAATGGAAGCACACTGAGGAAAGGCTCGAGATCGTGGGTTCGGTTCCCGGGGAGTTATGTGGCGCTTGGGGTGCTTGGCCTCTCCAATAAAAAATATAATCTCGGTCTTGTAAAAAAAAAATTTCCATTAAAAATTTTTCATATTTTCTTTAAAAAACAATGAAATAATCACATGGGAAAGAACATGAGGTGCTTTAATTTTGACGCAAACTGAACTACTAGGACACGGTTTCTTGTTAATTTAATCCTATTTATCTATTATCCTAAGGAGATCTTATTAGCTATAACCCCCCATATAGGCCTAAAGGGGCCCTTACACACACCAACTTGTACAACTTGGTTGTGTTGCGGGTGAAGTTGATGTGTGTGAGGGAATGTTGGCAAACCAAATTTAACTTATTTTCGTTTTGACCAACCAAGTAGGTCAACATGTTTGGACAACAAGTTGCTGTGTGTATGGGCCCTTAACCCCAAATATTTCGGATTCTTACTTTTTTTTTTTGTCAAGTTGTTAAATAAATTGTCGTTAAAATTGAGGCAGAGTAGGAGCGAAGCTGTTACGCATGTTTTTGCCGATAAGATGACGTTATGTGTCTTAAAAAGTAAGCAAAAAAAAAACACCTATTACGAAAATTTGCCAAGAGATTTCAGAATGGTAGCTAATAATTTATGAATTTGGTTGATTTTCGTTGATCTTCTAACAATGATTACTTTATAAATGTTATTCTATATTATGTATCATTTATAAAAGCATAAAAATATATAAATATAGGCCAAATAGGAGAATCTGGTAATACCGGCTGTTTGACTAGCCTGCCATCTTTTGCAAAACTGCTGAACTATTTGACAGTTAATTTTTAATTAAATCATCTAAACTTGAAATTTTTCTTAATTAATATGTGATTAATAAAAATAATAAATTCATTTTTAAATTTTAAAAAAATTTAAAATTTTTTATTGAGACAGTTTGTTTTCTGTACGTGCTTGATTTCAAAAAATTAATTTCCATAATTTTTTAATAAATCATTAAAAAAATGATAACTCTCTGTCCCAATAAACCCTTATGAATTTAATCATTTAAAAAAACATTGAACAATTCCTTATAATAGTCTAGATTTTTTTAAAGTG
Source organism: Euborellia annulipes (assembly GCA_023213315.1). Classification (NCBI taxonomy): domain Eukaryota; kingdom Metazoa; phylum Arthropoda; class Insecta; order Dermaptera; family Anisolabididae; genus Euborellia; species Euborellia annulipes. The sequence continues at coordinate 31,487 of JAKCPI010001734.1, read as the reverse complement.
CTTTTAGCCGGCAGCTCTTACACCCCCTCAACTACTCGGCTAAGTCTATTCGGCTTGTTTTTTAGTAATAAAACTTTGTAAAATAATGTTCTGTTTTTAGGGCTGAAAATCCAATCAGTAACTCACGATTCAATAGAAGATGCACGAACTGCTCTTCAGCTCTATCTTCACCATGAGAAATTGAAGAGAGAAGGTCAGCTATTGGATTCTTTAAACGAACTTTACGAAACAGGGAAACGTCTTCAATGGAAGGTGCCAGGTCTAGACGATTAGATCTATCCATTTTTACTAACTTATATATACCGTATTATATATATATATATATTTCAAATTTTCCAATCAATACGACGATCTCATTCGGGCTTATTTACATGTCACATTCATTCCAATCGAATCAATATTTCTGTTGATTATATATTTTTTTAGATCTCGTTAATTTTTTTTAATATATTAGTCTATTTCATCTTTTTTTTATTGTTATGACTTATTACTACTCATTGTAAAATCTATTTTATCTAATTTATTTTTTATATATTTTTTCTTAAATTTTAATCGTTATTTTTTTAACTAATTGAATTTGATTTCTAAATTTTACATCGAGATGCCCTAACATAAAAAAAATAAAATATTTTTTTAATTAATTCAAAATTTGATATAAAAAAAAAAGAAACAAAAAAAAAAATGAAACGAAAAATTTCCTGATACATTTTAAATTATTTTCAATAAAGAAAATATTAAATATATATATACGAATATTTTAATAGATTTAATATCTATCTTTACGTAAATAATTAAATTATTTGTAATCTTAATAATTAAATGTACAAATTATTTTTCAAAAAAAAAAAAAATTGAAAATATTTAATAAATATTCTACTTGTCAAAAATATAATTGAAAAAATTTCAAAAAAAAAAAATCCCAAATGAGTTTTGAATCCCCTTAGGCTGAACGCATACCGATTGAGCAGAAACGCTCAATGGCAAAACATTTTGTCCAATGACAAAACATTTTGTCTAATCGGTGTGCATTGAGTAAAACGTTTTGCTCTTGGTGTTTGTTTTTTTGAATTTGGAAAGTTTTAAGTCTAATCCCTCCCAATATATAATATTTTTGGGTCCAATTTAAGCAAATTAAATTAATATTTACAAGAAACGTATTATTACTAAAATATAAAATAGCTTTGCTCTTTTTTTTTTTTTTTGTTTATTTGAAAAGGAAAGGATTTTCAAAGGATATTTTTAAATATTCAACAACAAACATTTATTTATTTTCCATATTAATCGAAATGACCATTTACAAAACATTGAAACACCTTTGTTAGGCCTCTTTTACCCCATTCTACATATTCGTTTACATGTCGGAATCTTTAAAGTTTGGCATTTTTATTTTTTTTATTTAGGCTTTGTTTTTTTTTGTTTTTAACATTCAATAAAGTCATTGAAATTTTTACCAAAATCATTAACGAATTAGAATAATAAATATATCTAAAAAAATAAATTAAATATATATAATCTTATATATATTTTTTTATTTAATAAAAAAATTCTTTTTTGTTATAATTACTAAAATTTTGGTAAAAATTTCAACTTCTTTTATTAGAAGAAAGTCTTTTTTAAAAAGTTCTTGCGGACACACACAAAATACTTTTTTTCAATAATTTATAATTAAAACTGTTTAAGGCAGTGTTTCTCAACCGATGAATCCTAGGGAAAAGAATTTGGGGGGGGGGGGGCAATTATTTCTCTATTTTTTTAAATTTTTTTTGTAATTTTTAACATATCCAATATGTTATGTTACTGTTCGAAAGGAAGAGAACTGAGTTCCAAAATTTCCCCTTCCTTTTTATGGAAATTTAAATGTTTTTCTTAAGCGGCCCCTACACGATCAATATTTAAGTCAATATATTGCACAATATTTTGTACAAAAGAATTGCTTGGCCAACCTCCACTGTGCAATATAATTGCTCAATAAATTAGTTCATGGTAGATACTTGTGCAGTCAATATGTGGAATAATAAGAAGACAGAACTGAACTAGTATTGCGCAATATTGCCAACAGACGAAGGATTATTTACTAGATTGTACAATAAAAATCAAACTGTTTTTGATTAACTCATCATATTGACCAATCTTTCAATGGGATCAACAGACGCTCAATATTATTGTACAATGTCAATTATTGTGCAATATATTGACGTAAATATTGATCGTGTATGGTCCGCTTTATATTACCATACTTCGCTAGAGTAGGGCTGTGCAAAATAATCGATTAATCGATTATTTACCGATTATTTTCTTAAAAAATCGATTAATCGATTATTGGAAAATATCGATTAATCGATTATTGGGAAAATAATCGATTATTTTCAGGTAGAAACCAGCCGAAACATGCGTTTGAAAAGTTGGGACGAGACCCATCTACTAAAAAAAAAGTCAAATGATTTTCGCGAGAGGGAAAAATGGAAATTTTACTAAAAAAAAAGGTATAATCGATTAATCGGAATAATCGATTATTTTTTCATAATCGATAATCGATTTTTTCATAATTGAAAACCCATACACTAGAGAAGTCACTTATAAGTTAGGAAATTGTCAGTTCTGTTTCAACAATTTTCAACGTATATTTAATTTTTGATTCATTATCTGGTTTTCTGAGCCTAGTCGCGTTTTGTTCTTCCCAGGTGAGCTCATTGCTCAAAAAAATCAAAATTTGTTGGTTTGATTCTGACATTGGAGGGTGCGCCGAGTAGAAGGAATGCCCTTTGCGGGGTATGAATCGAACTTGTCGACGTTAAAAGGGGTTGAAAAACACTGGCTTGAATAAGCTGTGTCATTTTGCGCAGTCCAAAACTCCAAAAGATACTTCCAACTTTCACAATTCCATCAATTAAAGGAAGGAATGCTCAGCCTTTGACTCGTTTGTAATTCTGAACTTCACAGAATGACTGCAAACTAATATTTTTTTTTTTATTATCTCGATTCAAATAGATTTGTGAACGCTTGAACTTTTATTTGACTTGAATTCATTTAATTGTTAGTATTCTTTAAATATTTATAAATAATTTGTTTCTACTTAATTCCAAATTTAAGAATCGACTTTTATTTAGAATTGCAAGGAGAATCGATTATTTAAACTAAAAAAAAAAAAATTCTATTATTTTGACTCAAAAACTAAAATTTCCTACTTGTTAGATTAATTTCTTTTTTTTCACTTTTTTTTAAGAAAATAGGGTTAAACTCTATTTCACTAAATCTGACTCAAATATAAATATATTTTTTTTTCTTCTTAGAATAATTATTATAATATATATATAATTCAGTCCTAATTTGGCATGGATTTCTCAATTCGGATTTTTTTTATTAAAAAAAAAAAAATCCTAAAATGAAGCGATACATACCATTTCGGATCTGGCCCAAACATTCCGACTTAAAATTTGAAGAATGAAAATACATGTGAAATTTTTTTAACCAACACACAACCAGCATTAATATATCTATTTATTTTTTAAAATCTATCTCTTAACGGAAATATTTTAAAAACTCTTTTATTATCAAAAAGTTTGATAAAACCATCTCATACAGAATTTGGTGTTTCGGTAGTTTTTTTATTATTATTCTTTTTGTCTGTGTATATATATATATATATATATATTCTTAAAGTCAATAATAAAAGGATTGTCGGTGCCTGCAAACTCGCGGTGCTTCCCGTTATGTATCTAAGCTATCGCGGTGCAGCTTTCGTGAACACAGCTTCTATCTTTCATCCGGAATTATTTCATGACGAATTATAATTATTTCCCTTAGTGATATGCCCCAATTGCTTATAGACATGTAGCCAAAGCTTTTCTTTATTGGATGCTGTAATCCATTAGTGATTAAGAAATTACTAGAGGACAAATTTTTGGTGAGGTGCCTTTTGTTGTTCAGGGCCATTCATTTGCATTTGGTTTCTAGGCTTTTATTCAGAGTTGAAGTTGGGGGGAATCAGGGGGGGACTTATACCCCAAAACAACGGGAGGGGGAGTGCAAATTAGAATAATGGCCCATTGCGCAAGTTTTGCTCAGTGCGGACCTGTTAGAAATTTTTGCTGTTTTTTAACGATTTTATTATAGATGGGCTTAGAAAAATAAAATCAGCAGTTTCTCAGTTTCTATCCAAAATATTAGATATGATAAAATATTAGGTAAATATTTTGGCTGTTAGTCATCTTCATGCAATGTAATTTTGTAGTCAGATTTTGCGTCAGATCTTTATAGAATGATTGGATCTAACTCAGCGATTCATTAGCAATCTATCCAAACAATTTTAGACGAAAAACAGCTTGTTTTATTTTCCCAATTTTATAAACAAAGTAGTGGTAGAATAAATAAAAGGCCAAGCAGTTATGTTTCTTTTTTTATTATAGAACTCACAGCGACGTTTCGGTCGACTATGCGACCATCTTCATGGCTATGATTCAGTCAACAGACATTTCATAAAATTCATCACTATCTAAACATTCAGCGTCAAAGTCAATATTCAATATATTGACTATCTGATAAATAGTATTGAATTTTATTAAATATCTATCAAAGTTGACTGAACCATAATGGCGTAGATGGGCGCTTAGTCGACCGAAACGTAGCTATTGGTTCTATAATAAAGAAAGAAACATAGCTGCTTGGCCTTTTATTTATCCTACTACATATTTATTCAGCTATTCACCTCACTAACAAAAGAATAGTGATCTCATTCACTTTTTATAAAATTATTATGTTTCTTATTTCAGAAAATTTTTCCTAAATTGATAATAATGAATTTTAGGTGCAAGATAAGATATGAATGGGTGTGTTTGAATATATTTATAAATGAATAGAAATTTTATCAAATCAAATATTTTTTTCTTATAATTTAAATTTGGCGATGCTTTTTTCTGTGAGTGACATTTTATTCTTGTTCAAGTTTTTTTTCAAAGAATATAAATAATAATTAAATCAGATGAATTAACGAATTAATATCAGAAAAAAAAATTATTTATTTATTTATTTTTTTTTTAGTATTTTTTTGATTAAAATAATCGATTTTTATTTATTTATTTATTTTGAATTTGATTAATTGAAATGCAATTCCTCGATATTTATATTCTTTGGGCAGTTGATGACTATGCTTTTTTTCTGTGAGTGAGTGACATTTTTTTCTTGTTCAAGTGAAATCTAAATAATGTTTAATTTTGATTAGTGTTAATCTATAAAATAATAAATAAGTGTTTAATGAATTTATTGTATTGAAGAGTGAAAAGTGAGCTGTCATCGAGTAAAAGTCAACGCCAACTGTAACAACGAAATGCCGAGCTCAAGAAGGTAAGTTGCATCTTCGTTTAATTATAATTTTATTACTCATTAAATAAATAATTGATTTATACTTTGAAATTAAAAATGAGTATTGGTATGATTCTATAATATATTTTTAAACAAGCTGTCAAAAAATAAACTTTTCCAGGATTTATTTTTCCCCACTGACTGACTTCTTTTTCTCTTGTATTTTCTCATATTAATCAACACAAAAAAAAAAAAAACTGACCGATTGGAATTTGTGTCGATAGATATATCATTAATTTGTAAATGAAAAACAAATGGTTTAAATTAAAATTAAATATACAAATCAAACACTAGGTTATTTGTTTCAAAGGTTTTATTAATTAAAAAATTAACACTTGATACGTATTTCGACAATTACTTGTCATCATCAGAAGTGATTACAATTACTTCTGATGATGACATGGAATTGTCGAAATACGTATCAAGTGTTAATTTTTTAATTAATAAAACCTTTGAAACAAATAACCTAGTGTTTGATTTGTATATTTAATTTTAATTTACAAAATGTTTCAACGAGAACCAACGGTCGAAAGTTTAAATCTTACAAATGGTTTGATTTACCTTCATTAGAATTGATTTCTATTGAAATTGTAATAAAAATATAAACATAAAGTTGATAATGTTTTTTGATCAGAAGCTTATAATTATTATTTATCAATTTTCAATTTGAAATGCCTAAATAGAAACATTTTATTTCGTTTTGGGTGTCTTATTTATTTTAACATAATTTATATATATATATGTTGATAATAGAAGTGGCTGTTCAGCGATTAGAATGATGAAGGAAGAGAGGATGTCAGCCAAAAAAGGAGCCTCTATCGAATAAAAAAGAACTGATGATGGTTTTATCTAATTAAACCCGAAACGTCTTCTAATTGGAGATTTTTATTCGATAGAGGCTCCTTTTTTGGCTGACATCCTCTCTTCCTTCATCATTCTAATTATATATATATATATATTTTCTGGCTGAATAAGTGATCCCTGGTACCGGGAACATAATCCGGAGCATCAGAGGAATTCTCACAAATGAGATCTTGATAAAAAATCTGGTGTGACTGGCGACAGCACACAACTTTCTCTTACCCTTCGGTAAGAGAAAGTTGTGCACTGTGCTGGTCACACCAGATTTTTTGTGTCGAGATATATTTAGTTTTCCATAGCACCTTAGTTTCAAACTTGCATTTTAAATGTTGATTGCTTGAAATAAACTATGGTTATTTTTCAAAATTTTAATCTCATATTTGGACATTTTATACACAATATAGAATCGTAAATAAATACAAAATTTCATAAGAATTGGAAAAAAAAATTTTAAATGCGTAAAAAGTTCCAAAGGGGACCCCCTTTTGAATCGAAATTAACATACAAATCCCTATAGGAAATTAACATTGGTCAAATGCGAAGATAAGGTAGAAAAATTTAAAACGCGTAGAAAGAGAGAGATAGTTTTGTGAGAGAGAGAGATATGTTTTCTCCGAAAAAAAAAATGGGCGTTTAAATAATAATTGATTTTTAATCTAATAAAAAGAAAAAGATTTAAATTCGGTTACCATGGCAACCATTTATTTCTCCTATCTTTCCTATGAAGCACAAGAGTAAAGTGTGCTTCAAACAATTTTGAGGGCAAAACGAGAATATACATTTGAAAGAGCATCTAAAAAATAATTGATTTTTGAATTTTAATCAAAATCGTTAGAGCGAATTTTGAGAAAATCGAAAAAAACTGAAAAAGTACATCAGTAAAGTACTAGTACTTTTTGGCCGATTTTGATTAAAAGCTTATTTTGTCGGTCCCGGGGGTGTTTAACTTAAATATAAAATTTCAGCCTCCTAGCTCAATTCCTTCATGCTTAAAATTGAACACACACACACACACACACACACGACAGACAGACAGACAGACAGACAGACAGACAGACAGACAGACAGACAGACAGACAGACCATGTCGCGAAAACCACTTTTTTGGATTCAGGGGACCTCAAAACGTGAAGATCCATCAAAATCTCGACATCGAATTTTTGACATGAAACCAATACTTTCTCTCTCTATATATTTCATATATAGGGTACGAGAAAGTAAAAATAAGAAGTGTGAGTTAGTCGGGTGAGTTGACATGTGCAAAGGAACCACTCCAATGCCCCCGATTGGCTGGAGATCCCTGGGACAGACATTTCCTCTTTAAGTAATATAAATATCGTTACAAATATGTTTAAAAAAAAACCCTCGTGTAAGTTGTTGAATTATTAAGATATCTAATTCTAATGAATTATTTCAAAAATTTTTAAGGATAATTATAATTATTTCCAAAACGCAATTTATAGTTGTTTTGTTATATTAATAAGAGGGTAAAAAATGAGAGAGAGCTAAGGTTTTTTTCTTTATTTATTTAATTAGCATTGCTGACATTTCGGTTCCGTGTTTGAATTTTCTTCAGAGCTGGCGAAAAGTCATTATGAAAGTGTCATAGTGGATTTTATACATTATTGAACCAAACTTTTATATAATAAATACACATTATGCGATGACCAGGTACACTAAGGGACAATATTAAGGTCCCACCCATGAGTTTTCTACTTGTGATTATTTCATTGTTTTTAAAAAAAAAATATATATTTTTTTAATGGAAAAGTTCATGGTTCAAACCTAGAAAATTTCCAATAGAGATTTTCATTTTCTTTTATAAAAACAATTAAATAATCATAAGTAGAAAAAGCATGGGTGGGACTTAATATTGACCATATTTTTATTTCATTTAAGATCTTTATCGGCAGTGAAGGCCATTTAGACCCCGTTTCTATTTATTTCACCTTGGTAGCCCTTGGTAGCCATTCTAATTGAAATAAATTGTCGCATGAGACGGGATGCAAACCCGCGGCTCTTGGTCTCCTGGCCAGAACGCTGGCCAATAGAGATAGAGGTTTGGTTCCACAATGTATAAAATCCACTATGACACTTTCATGACTTCGCCAGCTCTGAAGATGTTTCAAACACTGAATCAAAACGTCAGCCGTGCGGATTAAATAAATAAAGAAAGAAATCTTAGCTGTATCTCTCATTTTCTACCATCTTATTAATAAAAAATTTTTGACTTTTCTTTTGTTTTTGATATTAGTATACACTATATTCCTCGATTTTATTTAATTAATAATCTGTCTTAAATCTTGACACATTCGTGGCGAAATCCGGACATCCTGTCCATTTTACAATCCTAGATCTCTTTGGCTACATGCCTCAATTGAACTTGATATTTCTCTAAACGTTTTGTTCTCCTAGTTAAAGTTTAAAATCTTCTAAAACATCTATATTAAAAGGAATTTGCAACCCACTCTTTTTTGTTTTTAAAGACAAATAATTTATTATTTTCAAGTTTTATTTTTGCAGACCTAGAGCTAGCTCATAGAAAAAAAAAAATTTATATAAAATTCTTCAGCTTATATATCAAAGGTACAACTCTCCTTTAATTTTCAAAATAGTCTCCACCATAATTCAAGCACTTGTCGTACCGTTTTACCAATTTACCAATTCCTTTTACATAAAAAGGAGCCGCCTGTTTTAAGTTCTTTATCGTTAGCAAAATGCTTTCCCCCAAGCCACTTCTTCATTGCGGGGAACAGATGATTATCAGAAGGAGTTAAAGTCCGGGCTGTAGGGAGGTTGGTGAAACACATCCCATTTGAATTTGCGCAAAACATCTCCTGTATAAGGGCGCGTGTTAAAGCACAATGCTAGACTTGGGTTTGTTCTGGGTGGCTCTTTTCAGTTTCATCAACGTGCGACAGTAAACTTTGGTTTTGTTGGGTCGCTGACAACAAGGAACTTAAAAATTCTGTGAAACATTGGCTTATATCGCATATACTTTTTCTTACCTCTATATATGTTAATATATATAGAGAGAAAGTATTGGGTTCATGTCAAAAAATGTCGAGCTTTTGATGGATATACACGTTTTGAGGTGGTTTTCGCGCCTTGGCCTGTGTCTGTGTTCAATTTTAAGCATGAAGGAATTAAGCTATGAGGCTGAAACTTGATATTTAAGTTAGGCACCCCCCTGGAGCGAGAAAATAAGCTTTTAATCAAAATCGGCCAAAAAATACTAATACTTTACTGATGTACTTTTTCAGTTTTTTTTCGATTTTCTCAAAATTCGCTCTAACAATTTTGATTAAAATTCAAAAATCAATTATTTTTTAGATGCTCTTTCAAATGTATATTCTCATTTTGCTCTCAAAATTGTTTGAAGCACACTTTACTCTTGCATTTCACAGGAAAGTTAGGAGAAATGGTTGCCATGATAACAAAATATTAATATTTTTCTCTGTTTATAAATTTTATATCTTGATTTCTAATATAACGGCGGAAACTAAACATATGTCAACACAAAAAATCTGGTGTGACAAGCACAGTACAGTCACACCAGATTTTATGAAGAAGGAATTGGTAAATTGTTAAAACGCTACGACAAATACTTGAATAATGGTGGAGACTATTTTGAAAATTAGAGGAGACCTTTGATATATAAATAATTTTTTTTTTCTGGTTTATTTTTTACAGCGATTCGGAGATAACTTTTCGAATTGCCCTCAAATTATTTTTTTACGCATTCATAAGATGAATTCGAAAGAAAGTTTAGCTACAGAATTATTCACCTTATGAGCGAAATAAATGACGAAAGTCCTCCCGAGAGAAAATAAATTTTTTTTTTTAAGAAATAAGCGGCAAAATCACGTTTAGATATGGAATTGTGATAATTTTTAATCCATCATTTTATTTGTTTTTTCGCCTTATATTAATAATTCAATTCACATGCACGAAATTCATATAATAATATATAGATATATATAATATTTATATAGGAGATAATATGATACGTGTATATTTATTTATGAATATTTATTTAATAAGGAGGAGAGATGGGGAAATTTATAAAATTTTACGAGTCTCATTTATACTTCAGAAAACATAAGCCAAATGCCTAGTTATTCTTACTGAGGGAGATCTACTCAACTACTAATTTGCTATTCTATTAAAATTTAAATCTTACATTCAAAAAGAATTAAAAATTGCCTTTGGGCTCGCGTTTTCGCCCCATCTCAATTAAATCTGGTTATTTTAGGGCGGAAAAAAAGATTTTTTTGGGGTCATTTTCATATACACCTTCAAGGGCATTAAAGTTTGTTTTTTTTTTACTTCATAAATTTTGAAACTAAGAATTAATTAAGTAACACATCATAATTTCTTTTTTATGATTTTCAATACGATACAGGGGCGTATATAAGGGGGGGGGGCTGAGGGGGCCCGCCCCCCCCCCGAAATTTCCCAAACACATATACATATATAGGGATATACAGACATCAGCGCAACAAATTTTTCCGCAGGATGGAAAACTTTGGTTCCGCAAAATAAAAAATGTTCCGTAAAAAATTTCGTGTGAAAAAAAATTTAGTTTCTTAAAAAAAAAATTTTCGGCAGAAAAATTTTTGAGTTCGGGCCCCCCGAAAAAAATTTCTATATACGCCCCTGATACGATATACTTGGTTTTAGATTTGAAACAACCCACAACCCTTTCGAGTCTATTTATTTTATCCGATTGATTATTATTTTACGTAGTTTCTTTTCTTTAAGCTAAAATAGTGGCAGCTAATTGGATAAACAAAAAATTTAAAATATTGAATTTATTATTATTTAGATAGAGCTGCTCTTTTCTCACGCAGTGAATAAAATTTTTTGGATTTTCTTTCATTTAAAGTAGCCTATTTTTAATAAATAATCCCTTCTTCCAACGAGCATTTTAATGTTAGTAAATATCTCTCAATAATTTGAATTTTTTCGAGTTGAAGCTTTCGCAATTGTTAATAAATTACGTTGATTTGTATTGGATATAAATCACAGTTAAACCAGACATGTAATTGATTTATTAATTTCAATTTATCTGCAAATTAGAAGCTTGGAGTTAATATTCAAACTATTATTTAACGGCATTAAATTTTTCTTTTATATGGGAAACACTTGTCTATTTTATAATAAATAAGAAATTATATATAATATTTAAGATATTTTATCGCGTATGTAAGCTGCTTGTCTATTTTGTTCTATTTCTTTAAAGTTCGTTCTATATAAAGCAGATAGAATTTAGAATTTAGAAATTTTGGAAATATTAAATTTTGTGTGAATATTTTCTTTCTTAATCGAATCAACAAAAAAATTTCGCTAATTCGAGTTCCCTGAATTGATATCTGTAATTAGGTGTGCGAAATTCTTTTAAAATATGTTGACAAAAATGTCTGTTTTGTTCATTTCTCTTTGATTACTCCGTAAAACGCTAAAGCTTGTTGGAAAGGAGAAAATCTCAGCTTTCAAATCAAAAGGGATAAAATGTAATTGATTCATATAGTATTTGAATACGGTCCAGAAATGTCAATTATTAATTTTGCAGGAAAATATTAAAAATTAACAAAAATTTTATGCCATTTCCAGTACCTTGTCTCTTCGAATGTTGTTTACGATGTTTTGAGGTTGTGGCTGTGGTGTGATTATAATGGAAAATTGGAGATAATCAGCCAATAGGTTAATAAAATTCCCAGAATAAGACGTTTCGGCCTGAATTTATTTGGCCATCTTCATAATTCCCAATAACTGAAGATGGTCAAATAAATTCAGGCCGAAACGTCTTATTCTGGGAGTTTTATTAACCTGGACAATCCCAATTTGGCTGATATCTCCAATTCTCCATTATAATTACGAATGGTTTTCACTTTTTCAGAGGTTCCACCGTCACAATTTTAATTTTGAATATTCAACCATACGTTTTTGGACCATATTCAAATAACTAAATAATTTTTGGAAGCTTTGGAACAGCATCTCTTGAAATCGTATTATAATTTTGCAGTAATAATTTCAGAAATGAATTCCACTTATTGGTAAAAATCCAAATCCAAATCAAAAGTCTTATATTGAATAAATTCCAAATTTTTCTCTTTTTGTAGATTCCTGTTATAAATATTCGAATCCCAATCTCCTGTTTATAGCCTAGTCTATTATTTTTACTTGGATCACTTTTTACTTTCTCGAATAATGTACCATAGTATAAAAAATTCGACTTCGAGATTTTTGGGGAAGTCATTTCCAATATTTGTTTTATTTGGAATCCAGTTTTCTTACTTGTCTGACCCCTCCCCTTTTTTTGACTCTTTTCCCAAATTTATCCCTTTTAACTCTTCAACAGTTGTTGATTTTGGTCTCGTAAATAGAATTTTGAAAAATATACAATTTGAGATTATATATCAACAGAAAGGGTGTAACAATCTAGAGAGTAAAAAATAAATCTTTGGTATTCTTTTTTGTCTCATTCAGCTGATTTTTCCTTGATTATTTTGATTGAATCAATGCATCTTTCATCCTTCTCCTAAGCTTCTTTATAGAGTATTTAGTGAATCACGGTAAAAAAATGTTTCATTTGGGATCTGATTATTGAATACCATCTTTTTCACAAAATAGACAAGTATATATTGTTGGAAAAGAAAAAGCTATTGTTAGTTTCGAGTGGGGGGGGGGGATTTGCTGTGTGTGTTGGCCAATTAATTGGACGAATGTCTGGGCCCTTCCGAGCTGATATGCTCACTAGATTCGCTCGAGCTCAAGGTGGTATTGCTGCCGTACGGATCGAGCGAACTCTGCACGGACATGGATCTTCCCTGGGCACATCTTCTCACTCTGTTGGGGGAGAGCTTCCCGGGGTCGACACTGGTAGGGTCTGCCTGCAACAAGAGACACTCTACACAACACGGCACCGGAACCTAGAGGCCCTGCATCAGTCCTAGTTAAGCCTAGGCTCTGGCTGAAGACTTGGCTAGGTTCCCCGTTCTTTTTTTTTTTTTTTTTCAAACATTCATGCATTCCTTCCTCGCTCTCTCACTCTCTCTTTATCTCATTTTGTTGAGGTTTCTTAAAAAATGAAAAGCTTTCATTCTCGATCTAAGTAGAGAAAAAATGAAAAAATAAATAAATAAATATTTTGAGGATTAGAGAGAAAGGAGAAGGAAGAGGTGATGTTCTTGAGATGTAAACTTCGTCACATACAGAATAATAAATTCATTAGTGAACTCTCTCGGTGGTGGGCAGATCAAATGACAACAGACGACGTCTATAAAATGGCGGAGAGTTTTGCTTGCGCAAATATGCTTGTGCATGATTAAAATTCACTCGAGCATCAAGCGGCTTGCACAATTAAAATGCTTGCGCAATATTCTCCTACAGACGCTGCTGCAGTTTGCTTGTACAAAAAGATTGCACGTGCATTCTTGTCAAGTTTGCAGTTACATGTCTAGCCGCCTTAAGGCAATGTTTAATTATTTGCAAGCTGGATTCGAACCCAAGTCGTGTTGAGACTTCAGATCCGTAATCCACAGCTTAGACACTTGCCTCCTCAATTGTTAAACTTATGAAAGGATATCTTTTTTTTGTTTGACTTCCGCCCTCCCAACCTTGCCATCAAAGAAAAATTTCTCCCTCGCTAATCCTTCAATATATTATTATTTCATAAATGAAGAAACAAATTAACGTTAGTTTTCATCTTCTCGTATCCCCGCATACGGCCTTAGTGGATCTTATTGTAAGGGATGAAGATAAATAAAAAGCCCGCATGATCCTGAAGAAGGAGTCGTTTGGACTCTGAAACGTTGACTCATAGCGGGCGGAGATAATCCAAATAAATTGGCCAGAAAATTATCTCCAGGATTTTATTTAGCTTCATCCTTCTCAATAATATCCACCAGGCTGTCCCCTATCTTCAACCATAATAATTAGGGTTGAAATAGAAAAATACCAAGGGTTATCATACAAAAATAAAATTCTCTTTTTTTAAGGTCTTTTTCGGCATCAAAGGTCATTTAGGACCCTATTTATTTTAAATGATAGGTAGTCACCTCAAAATAAAATTCTTATTTATTATAAAAATAAACAAAATAAGGGATAAAAGGATTGGCTAAAGGAGTAATCAATACTTGACTCACACCCAGGGCCGCCCAGAGGGGGGGAAAATCAGACATGCGCCATAGGGCCCAAAATTCAGAGTAAAAAAAAAAATCATCAGGGAATTTGGGCGGTCCTGATCAAACCTCATTTTTTTAACTGATTTTTTTTTAGCATTTGTCTGATTAAATAAATAAATGAGGGGTTCAAAGCAAAAGTGGACCAAGTACAAAAAAAAAAAACAATTTTCATAATTTTCCCTTTTTGGGTGTAATAAAGAATCATGTCCAAATTTCAATACTAATCCTGCAGAGTGCAGCAGTTCCTTAATGCAAAAAAAAATTTAAAAAATCTGAATATAAAATATGAAATGTGTACTTAGATAAAGTATAATTGAAGGTAAAATAAATAAATTGTATATAAGAGGATCAAATGTAAGGCTTTAACTTGGATTCATTTTTTCTCAAAAGAGTAAAAAGTGAACTTGGCTCACTTTTGCTCTCAACCCCTCAAATATTAATAAAATAAAAAAATTCGTTTTATATAAACTGAAAAAATTATTAGGTATTATTTTTTTGTTATTATAAACACGGAAAATGTTTTAAATTTTATTTTATTTACCATAATTAATATTTTTCATTTATATATTTGCAATATACGTATATATATAGTAAAGGATTACATTTTGATTATTAGGGGCCAGTTCGAACTAATGTCCATTATACATTAAATTTTGATTATATTTTTTTTTTTTATTATTTATTTAATAAAATATTTATCTGCTAGATGAACACAATTTTTTTTTTTTACTGGAGGGAGCATAATTTTATCTGGCCCTTATGCTCAAGGCATCGTGACTTGGATGGATAGTATTATTTATGGCGTATTGGGCTGACTGGAACACGAAGGGACCTTAAAATAAATAAATGAATTTGAAAAGCTCTGTGTTGTAGAAATGGCGTGTCGTGTGCAAAACTAAAACTATTATTTTATAATAATAATAATAATAAATACATGCATTTTGAAAAAATTAACATTTAGAAAAAGAGAAAGAAATTATCTAGAAAAAAATATCTGTAAAATACTTTAATCCTTTCTTTAAAAAAAAAATTCTTAAAGATATATCAATAAATTTTTCTTAATAATTGAAATGAAAATTGTTTTTTTTTTTTTATAAATTTGGGCCTTTAGTTTACAAATATGACCTTACTTCTCGGACTGTAATATGAGCTTCATTTATCTCCTTACCTAATTTATATTTATAAAAAATCCCTTTTGTCTTTTCAACTTCGAACGCCATTTTATATAATTTTAACGAAAATTTTATATAATTTTAAAGAAACAAATTTATCGGTCCATATTGAAAATTTTTTATAATCTAGATAAAGTTCATAAAGTAGTCTACTGGACATTGAATGCCAAAGTTAAATCCCCCATGCGATTTCTACTTACTAGCTGTGGGCCCCTCCCGCTAGGGGGAAACTGTCCAAAGGGAACAAAAATTAATTTTCTACATTTTTATTTAAATTTACAACATTTAATCGCAAGTTTATCGGGTGGGAAGAGGCGGGGGAGGGTGAGTTGAGTCAATTGCCTTCCTCTCCTCCAAGAAAAAAATATTAAATTTTAAATAGTATTAATAAATATTGGTTATAATTTCAAATAGGCTTTAAGCCCTCGGGCCTTGGTGTAGGAGATAGCGTCTTCGCTACCAAGGGTCGCGGGCGCGCATCCCGTCTCATTCGACAATTTATTTCAATTTAATTGGCTATCACCGTTATTCCCAAACCTATACAAAATATATTAATTTTTCCATATTAGTGGAAAATTAAAGAGCAGTTTTAATTATTTATTAAATAAAATTGCAAACGTAAGAGGTATAGATATATCAGTGCGTATTTAAATTCTGAAAGAAGAAAAACTATTAGGAACATACCTAAGGTTTGCCCTGAGATTTGATAGGGGAGCCACGGAAAAATTCTGATATATTAAGGGCGCCGAGAACCGAAAAAGTTTGGGAACCCCTGGGCTACCAATAAATTGAAATAAATAGAGACGTGGTCTTCTAAATGGTCTCCGCTGCCGAAAAAGACAAATAAATAAAAAAAAGGCTTTAAAATTTTAAGCCTCTATTTCTTGGTGGGCAGTGACGTCTCCAGCTTATACTCAGAAAAGGACAGGAGGGGCGCGGACAATATACTTATAGGCTATTTCAACGGAGAAACAAACACTTGGGGGGGATGCCATTGTCGGGGAGGCACTTGCCCCCTAGCTCCGTAGCGCTGTCATTGATGGTGGGGAGCCACCGGGGGGATGCAGAATCATTCCAAGTAGAAAAGGGGATCGTGACATATTTTGATTTCTTGAAATTAAAGTTAATAACTTGAAAGTCTGAGATCCGTTGCTACATGTGATGCATTGAATTTTGTTGCATTACAAATTTTTCTTATTAAACAAAGAAAAATTAAATAGTCACATATAGAAAACACTTGTAAGGTCTAACTTTGGTACTCAATATCCATTCAGAAAAATATATCACATAATCACTGTTAAAAAATATTTGTTTTTATTTTTATTAGAGTAGGATCATGGCAAATTTTTGTCTAAA
This sequence comes from Euborellia annulipes, assembly GCA_023213315.1. Lineage (NCBI taxonomy): Eukaryota > Metazoa > Arthropoda > Insecta > Dermaptera > Anisolabididae > Euborellia > Euborellia annulipes. The sequence continues at coordinate 14,552 of JAKCPI010001734.1, read as the reverse complement.
ATCCAAGAAGAGGGGGGGGGGGAGTATGTAACTACTCCCTATAATATCATCATCATCATCATATTAGAGAGTAGAGGAAAAAATTTATTTAAATTTGACTAAAACATTTTTTAAATAAAAAATCGAACTGGCTTGTCTTTGAACTCAAACTCTTCGGGATATTTGTAAACTAGTGACCTATATATTTCAAATTTATAAAAAAAAGACATGTTTTCATTTATTCTGAAAAATGGTATAAATCCTAATACCACTAGTATATTTATTAACATTATTAAAAAGTTATTTGGAAAAATAATTATAAAATAGCTCCATCAAGCATATTCTCTCGCCTCAATCGAATTATTTTTTAACTAAGTTTTACCTTTTTACTTCTATAAATTCCAATACCGATTTATATAAAAAATATATTTATTTCATTTATACAACTTTAAGAACAAATTTAGCCTTCCAAGTTTATTTCTTGAAAAATTTATTGGGCTGACCTTTCAAAATCAATTTTCTTAACATAAAAAATTCAATTGACAATCTGATATTTCTATGATTGTGACTCGGGCAAATCCACAACTGCGCAATCAGGTGATAAATGTCCAATATTATCACAGAAGTAAATTGACAATACAATATAATATTTCACATTTCAGTATAAGCAACAAAAACCTTTTAACGTTTAAATGTGTTTTATAAAGCGAGAATTGGATGTAGCTATGTATATGGATTATATGTTGAATATTAATCTAAAGCAGTGGTTCCCAACCGGTGTGCCCCGGCACCCAAGGGTGCCGCGAGAATGCCTAAGGGGTGCCGCGAGATATTTAGATAAAAAAAAATAAAATAAAGAGGCGAAAAAATAAAGTTTTGCTAAAAAAAGGTCCAATGATTAAAATCGAAGAAGGAAGCGGCAAAATTTTCCGTAGATCGGAAAAAATTAAGCTTTGCCAAAAAAAAGGTCAAATGATTTTCACGCAAGGGAAAAAAATTTGCCCCAGGGTGGAAAAAAATTTCTATTTGATAGGGAAAAAAAAGGAAGGGTGCCGCTAGTGTGTAATATTATTCCCAACGCACCTTTGGGGTGCCGTGGACTTCAAAAGGTTGGGAAACGCTGATCTAAAGAATTACTTATCTTTTGAAAAAACAGGTCCTGAAGATGGAAATTCGAAAACGATAACTGAACAACCCCCCAAACCGTAATTATTACTTTTTACTATTAAACAAATTTAGAGAAGAATATTTTCATTTGAAATAGATATTATCTTATGATATTGTTTTTATAATTTATTATTACTTTTAGGCTAAATAAACCCTGAGAAAAGAAAAAAAAGTTTAAAAATTTCAAATCGAAGTGAAATGAGCCCATTAAATTTTTATAATAGAATAAACTTGAATAGATGCCTGTATCTGTTCTTTGTCCTATTAATATTTCAAAATGGTTTGTTTGTTTCAAATGAATTATGATTCGCTTGAGAAAGGATTAAAGGCGCAGTGTATATCCACGGCTGAGTTGAGCAGCAATGAGCAATGGGCTCGGGTGTGGTCGCACCTGGTAAGCAAGGGCGTTCATGATGATGCTGTAGGGGACGAGCGCCAGGGGATGAATTTCGCGCATCAGCACGTTCGCTGGGATCTTGTGGAATTGTATGTACTCGAGAAAGTTGGCCATCACATCCTTCAGTTGAGTGTTGGGATTGCTATCGCAGTATTTCTTACCCCACATTAGCGCTGCCTAGAAATATAAATTAACAACTTTGAAATATTTATTTATTTTTACTTTAAAAAAAAAATAAATTACCTGAAATTTTGTGAATTCATCAGCTCGAAGCTCATCTCGAGCTAGAATAAGTCTCACAACATGCTGTGGCAGAAGAGTAAATGAGCCCAGGTTAAGGACCTCGTTCCCATGCTCGTCAACGAACTCCAACACCTGAAAAACAGAGATATTGGACAACTATCAAAAAGCAGTTAGAAATTTCTAAAACAGACTCTTTATTATTATTTGATATTCCTACCGGGGTCCCCGTTTATTTACCGAGATGCTTCCGTGCACGAAGACACACACATCAAACCCAACCGGCCTCTGGCAGTAGCCATCTACCGGCACCCCGTGACGTTACTTTATTTCCTATATCTGACTCCTCCTCCTGTATTCATTTTTAGCTAGTGAATTAATCTTTATTTCTGGTACCACCCGGTTCCTTTTATCCAACCTCTATGCTATTTGAGGAGGAACTCCCTCAGCACCTACTAGGGCTGGACGGTAATGGATTTTCATTACCGACCTCGATAATGAAAAAAAACCGGTTTTTCTCGAAAGTCGGTAAAATTTTTTACCGCCCGCGGAACCAAAGTTTGCCGCCGCGGAACATTTTTTTTTTTGCGGAACCAAAATTTTTCCCAGGCCGAAAAAATATTTTACCTTTTTTTTAGAGAGCCAATTTTTGCCGAAACATTTTTTTCCCCGCGGAATGCAAATTTTTTGCCGAAACATTTTTTTCCCCGCGGAACCAAAATTTTTTCCAGGGCGAAAAAATATTTTACCTTTTTTTAGAGAGCCAATTTTTTGCCGAAACATTTTTCCCCCGCGGAACCAAAATTTTTTCCAGGGCGAAAAAATATTTTACCTTTTTTTAGAGAGCCAATTTTTTGCCGAAACATTTTTTTTTTCTCGCGGAACCAAAATTTTTTACCGCCCGAAAAATAGGTTTTTACCGACTTTCGAAAAAAAACCGGTTTTTATCGAATTAGAGGTTCGTTACCGCGTTTTCGGTAAAAAATTTTTACCGGTTTTTACCGGTAAACCGGTTTACCGTCCAGCCCTAGCACCTACTTCTTTCGAAGAATGCATCACTGAGATGGAATCTTCTTTAAGTCCCTTCTACAGGACGGGATATCACAGCAACTCCCTCTCCTCGTAGAGTTGCCTGGAGGCTATTGTGGTGAGATCCAATATTCCAATCCAGTGCCTGCTTGAGGATTTGTTTATATTAAATAAATATTTTTATTTAATGAAAAATCCCACACTCTCAGGTTGCGAAATTTAAACTCAGACAGCTTCTTTATTATAAGTTGATGTAGATTGATGTAGTGAATGAACCTCGACTAGAATTTATTTCGAGACCTTCTTCAAAATTCTTTTTTCCCAATTTTTTCCGAATTCGAAATTATTTTTTTATCGTATTTTTGAAACAGTTTTTTAGTAAGCTTAGTGGTTGAATAAAATAATAGAATACCTTTTGCACAAGAGATTTTGTGCACTTGTATTGGATGTATCTTTCTGCGGAAGCCAAAAGAGCACACACAGTGTCTACGTTGATACAACACTGAACAAATCCTGCGCAGGCCCTACGTAGCTCATCCAAGCCATAATAGTCTGCTGCATTCATCACTCCTAAAAATTTACAATTCTTATTAAAAACCACCTGAATTCATCAATATAGAACAAAAATCGTTTATTAAAAAAAGTAAATAACTTGTTCATAAACGATTTAATTAAAGTGCTCTTACCTAGTAGAGTTCTCGGCTGAAGTGTAACACAACCGGTATGAATATACTCGATTAACTGTCTGAAGACATCCGGTTCGAATTCCTCGATGATTAGAGTGTGGTGCTGATTCGACTGCGGCTGGCCAAACAGGAGAACAAAGCCCACTCAAGTTATCAATTCTCTAAACCCCTTCGAAACATGCTCACAATTCTACAGTATATCAGACTTTAAAGTGATCTTCAATTTGCTTTTGGTCAGAGGCAAAGGAAATTTTTTCTTATTTAATAGGAATAACCCTTGAGTTGATAATAATTTTGATTTTCGAGTACAGTACGAATATCTGAAATAAGTTTTGCAAAATTCTAGTTCGAATTGTCAGAGTATTTGAAGCTATTCCTGGGTATTTGGGTAGCGCTGATTCCATAACTGCCATCAGTTTTGCCCCATCACGTCTAGTTTTAGAGCTATAGAGAAAATTAAATTTTAATAGAAAATCTGCTCTAAATCGATTCTAATTTTGAATCGCCTAAATTTTTAAGGCGTTACCCCTGAAAAATATGCAGATAAATGAAATTTAAAGTTTCAGTCAAATCGGAGATGATTTAGTGGTGCAAAACACGGATAAAAGTTTAGAAAAATTCAATTTTTTTACGTTTTTTTTTTTTTTTTTTTTTAACTTTACACCCCTAATAAATTTTTCCCATCCCTGAATGCAAAAAAAACATATTTCTACGATATTCTATAGTTCTTTAGCTTTCCAAAAATCATTCATTCGTTAAACTCTGTTAATAATTAACGAAATTATGAACAAAATAGTTATCAAAGTCACTTTGGCTGCCTATCTTTTAGGCTCTTTGCTCTCTCCTACTGTAAAGTTCACATGAGAATAAACTTATAACCGTTCAGATATATTTAACTATTTTGTTCATAATTTCGTTAATTATTAACAGAGTTTAACGAATGAATGATTTTTGGAAAGCTAAAGAACTATAGAATATCGTAAAAATATGATTTTTGCATTCAGGGATGCAAAAAATTTATTAGGGAGGTCCAAAGTTAAAAAAAAAAAGTGGGAAAATTCACACTCTAAATCACCTCAGATTTACATGAAACTTTATACTTCTATGTAATTCATCTATCTATTTTTAAGAGGTAACGCCTTTAAAAAATCTAGGTGATTCAAAATTAGAATCGCTTTAGAGAAGATTTTCTATTAAAATTTAATTTTCTCAATAGCTCTAAAACTAGATGTGATGGGGCAAAACGACGACATTTTTGGAATCAGCGCTACCCAAATACCTAGAATAGCATCAAATACCCCGGTAACAAAAAACATGTCTTTTTTTTTTGTTCCCCTGTGTAATTGATAAAGAAAATGACTGTGTAGAATTCAATCACAGAAATGAAGAGGGTAGAAAGCCTCTACTATTAAATCAAACTCCTTTATTACAAAACGATTCGGTCAATTTTATTGTGCCATCTTCAATTCTATATGAGTTTTTAAAAAATAGAGTTGTTAATTCGTCTGTCCATAAGCACAATAGCCTATTTATTTAAACAATGCAAATATATTTAGCGAATTTTTCCAGTCTCCCCATGTGTTCAAATATAAATTTATTTGCATTGTTTTATACATAGGTTATTGTATATGATTGGCTTATGGGCAGCCGAATTAACAACTCTATTTTTTTTTTAACTCTTATACAACTGAAGATGGCACAATAACGCCGAAACGTTTTGTAATAAAGGAATTTGATCGAGGCTTCCAACGTGGCTGTATTACTGAGATCACTGAGTTAAATAAAAGAAAATTTGAAATGAATAGAATCAATTAAAATTTTTAGTGAGCACTTTGAGATCACTTTAAAAAAATATTTAATATAGTTAGAAAAAAAAAATAAAGATAGGATCATGCAAGCAATCAATTACAAATATCTTACAAGCAAAACATCTCCCTTTTATGACTCACTGTCTACTTACAATCTTTCTATTACTCTCCTATAATTTTTTTAAACTTTAAAAACTTATATAGAAATTTTTAAGAGGTTTTGCTTGAAAAAAAAAAAAATGAAAGAAAGTAGGCTATAAAATAATACTAGAAATCATCAATGCTGCAGTCTCTTCCGGCGCATTCTTGATTCCTCACAGATGATTTGGGTTTTTTCCATATTATAATTAGAACAAGAAATTTAGTATGTTTATAGATGTGTGTATTTATTGCAATAAAATCCCTTTTATCATTTCATAAAAAGAAACATTTTTTGTAATATGGATATTTTTAGAAAAAAAAATTTGCGCTTTGTGATATGTGTATAATTTCCAAAAATCTGGTGTGACTGGTCGCACATCATACAACTTTCTCTTAACTTCAGTAATCGAAATTTGTGTTCTGTACTTGTCACACCAGATTATTTGTATCGACATGTATTTAGTTTCCGATTGTACGGTACATTCGATTTTCAAGATGCAAAATTTATAAGTATGGCAAAATATTTATATTTTGTTACCATGGCAACCATTTCTCCTATCTTTTCTATGGAGTACAAGAGTAAAGTGGTCTTCAGGAGATTTCAATTGCAAAATGAAAATATACATTTTAAATAATATCTAAAAAATAATTGATTTATGAATTTGAATCAAAATCGTTGAAGCGAATCTTGAGAAAATCGAAAAAAACTGAAAAACTACATCAGTAAAGTACTAGTACTCTTTGCCCGATTTTGATTAAAAGCTTATTTTCACGATCCCGGGGGGTGTCTGACTTGAATATAAAATTTCAGCCTCATAGCTCAATTCCTTCATGCTTAAAATTGAACCCAGACACACACACAGACCATGACGCCAAAACCACTTTTTTGGATTCAGGGGACCTCAAAACTGGAAGATCCATCAAAATCTCGACATTGAATTTTTGACATGAATCCAATACTTTATCTCTCTCTCTATATATATATATTAACATATACATATAGGAAAGAGAAAGTAAAAAATTAAATGATTCATTTAATCAGTGGCGTAACGTACTCCCCCGCAGACACCGCGATGCGGGGGGCCCTCGGGCCGGGCCGGTCTAAAAAACTGTAGCTCCGATAAAAACGGAAAAATTTAGATAAAAAAAAAAATAATGAAAATTTCTCTTTGAGAGGGCTCGGGCCCTCAGGGTTCAGGGATATACGGTATTTTAAAAATATTTTTTGTATGGTCTAATAATGGGGCCTGAAATAAAATTTGCGGGGGCCCAGCTAAAAAACCGTACGCTAATGCAGGTCCCAGTAATTGAATAGAAATTAATTTTCCCATATCAATATAAGAAAAAATAAATTCTTTTTTATCAAATGATTTTTGTCTAAATTTCCATGCGAATATTACTAGTAAATTTTATTTTATTTTTTTTAATAAAAAGAATTAGTGAGTGAAATAAAAAAAAAAAGAATAAAATCGAAATTAGAGTGTGAGTAAATAAATAATGTTAATTTCTAAATTTGAGAAAAGTGCACCTAAAGTGCCTTGGTTAACAAGTAAATGCCTGTTTACCTCTTGAATAGGCGCCAATTGTTGCGAATAACCACTGCGCTGATTGCCGAATGGGGGAACGGGAAATACATCAATCAGTACTGGACACAACACAGCCAAGAGGTTATCAGGGCATCATTACTGTATGATCCAAACAGCAACCCAAACATGGGAGGAGGTTGAGGGGGGGGGGGATAAATGACTTGTAGGAAATATGAGGGATTCAACAAGATTCCTAAAAGTCTTTTGTAAATAAAATTTCATTAGCCTACAGTCGATTACCGAAATTTGCTGAGAATTTTAGATCTGGTCAAAAAATGGATAATTTTGACAATCAACCTATTATATTTTTGTATTCTTTTTTGGACACACGATGACAGTTGGTATTTACTTCGGTATAATTATTAAAAACAAATAATTTTCAATATTTGTTTTACAGATCGTGTGTCCAAGAGAAAATACCCAAGTATCTTTATAATTTTTAGACTGCATCCACCAATTATCAAAATTTTTTCATTTTACTGCTCCTTCTCATTTGATATTTCAGTACAGTATGGAGCATCTTCAGAAAATATTAATTTTCTCAAATAAACAAGTTGATATTTTTAGATAATTTGCCCATATATACTTTAAGAGGTCAGGCATTTCAGATCTTCATAAAATTAAATACTTCCAGAGAGAGGGGGATATGGCCCTATACTTTTTTATAGAGAAATTTTCAATTTTCAAAAATTGTTTGTGAATTTAAAGACCCAACCATTTTTTCTGAACTCCCCCTAACTTCTACTATAAGTAGAGTTACCAGACGACCGGATTTGGAATACGTGTCTGATTTGACGTCCGGATCTGAGAAATATCCGGATTTTACTAATATGAATCGAAAACGTGGCCAAATTGGGGAATTTTTCTCCTATAATTTAAGTGATAGTGTATTAAAAAGGCTTAATTATAATAAATTTGTAATTTATTAACCCCATAATACTTATTTTTTGCTTTAAAAAGCTTATAAATCAACCTTATGTTAATATTTTTCACGACTCAGCATAGCTAAAAACGCAGATTTCAGTGCCTAAATTTCAAAAAATTTTCCATTCCCTTAGATCCGACCCTTCTCCGTCTGTCCGGATCTGGTCTCAAACTATAAACCTATAGTGAACACCTCCATTTCGCAATTCAAATGGGATATTGTTCAAATAGGATGTGTCAAACCGACCAGACAGATGCACAGTCGGATCTTACGCTATTATATAAAATAGATTATTTAGGCTTTAAAAGAAGAACTCTGACTTGTAATTGTGTGGGACTCGACTGCATTTAACTATATTCCTTTTATTGGGCGGAATGGCGTCTGCTAATTAAGTATGATAATCCATAAATATATCTGATCTAGATGGCACTTTGTAGTTGTGATACGTCCTAGTATCTCCATATTTTATAATATTTAATTTATAAAAAAAATTAACTGAATTTCCCTGTTTAAAGAATTGGCAAAATCTTCAAATAAAAGTTTTTGTTTAGATTTACAAAAGAGACTTCCGGAATCGTTTAAGGGTAAATCATACAGTAAAGTTACCAATAAAATCATTTAGCATTACATCAAACATTCCATTCATTTTAAATATAATAATAATAATATAAAATAAAATAGATTTCAAGTGACCTCTCTGGTGAAGATAAAGGGTGATGTTGATGATCAATGTTTTCAGGGGGATAAAACAACATAGTCATTCAATCAATAACATGATGATTAATTTATTCTAGATTGGTTTGTGTGGGAATTGGTTTCAAACTTTAAAGAATAAATATTTTGCCGTTTTGGCCGATGACTACCTGTTGTGCTGCATTTTGAAGATTCAGTAGAGGTTCGCTTGAACGTTTCAAAAAAAGTCGAAGTTTATTCTCTCTTTGTGGTGGCTCCTTCTTTCTTTGTGGACTTGGTGCTTGGTATAACATTTTATGGAACACCCTGGAAACCAAAAAGAGTGATTTTTATTTAATTATTATACTTTAACACTCGGTTAGTCGCGCGGGATCTGGGACATTCACTAGCTTCATATATAGCCGTATAACGTTATTGTTTTGATTGATTGATTGATTGATTGATTTATTAAATGCTCTGAGCTTTCACTCGTGGAGCAATATTATGATCTTACACAATTTTAAACATTCTCCCTTCCATCCTTAATACAGTTTTTAATATTCCATTCACCTTGAACAATTCACACATTATTTATTACATCCCCCACACTTCTTCCATTTTCATTTTTAAACCCTTCACACATACATTTTCCTTCCTTTCTCCTTTCCTTCTTGTACATTTTCTCCTTCCTTCCTCAAAAAAAAAAAAAAAAAAAAAAAAAACAATCCCTCCACCATGGACAAACCCCGCTACTGCCCCTCGAGCAAGTGAGCCATAAGTACTGCCTTAAACCAGCCCTTTTGACCTCCTAACATGGCTGGGGATGCTGTTCCACAATTTAATTGCCTTGATCTCAAAAGAATAGGCCAGGGTCTGTGTCCTGTGTTCGGGAAGCAGCAGGTCGAGAGCATCTGTGCGAAGGGAGCGGGAACGACCTTCTTTGGCAAGCACGAACCTTTTGTATAGGTATTCAGGCTGTTTAGATTTTAGGAAGGCTGCTTAGATGCTTAGGTTTTGGAGTGGGAGAATAGCCATCACAGTATCTTCCTAGCTTGACGGGCGTCACACTTCACTGTTGATTTGACTTTTCTGCCTAGGTGCATTAGGGATCTGTGAGATCCGCAGCGAGCAAATTTGTATTTGTTATTTTTTTTATTTGGGTTTTTCTTGGATATTATTGTACATCTACAGCAGTGTCCCATTCACTTATATCAAAATTTTTGCAATCGTAATATTTCTTTATGAAATTGAGGTGTTAAATCTCTGCTGTAGATGCACAATAATCTATATATAATTCACTAATGTCCGTCTGTCTGTCTGTCTGTCACGCTCTATTTAGGCAACTTCCCGTTGGAATTTTGAAATGAAATTTTTTATGCATAAAGAGGACCTTCTCGGGATTACAGGAAAATTATTTTCATCCCGAAATTCCTATAACTTTTTGAGTTATTAATTTTTAAAGTTACGATTTCTCCCATAGGAAATGTATAGAGAAACATTTAAGTATTCTTTTCATTTGTGTATTCCATGAATGTAAACAAATCCTCAAGCAGGCACTGGTTTGGAATAGTAGTAATAATAATTTTCTTTTCATAATTAAGAAGAAAAGGCGAGGGTCCGCCGCAGGCGAGCCGAGCCAGATGATGGGGGTCCAGGGGGCTTCGCCCCCTGTCTAGTCGCAAAGGCGGGCGCCACGGGTTCTCATAATTAAGAAACGAGGGTCCGCCGCAGGCGGCCCGAGCCAGCTGTAGGGGGTCCAGGGGGCGAAGCCCCCGGCTAGGCGCGAAGCCTGCCGAAGGCGGGCGACGCGGCTAGTATCCAAGAAAACAGCAAATAAAAAATTTACAAATACTTACCAATTTAGTTTCTGCTGATCTCATAGATCCCAAAAGCATCTACCTCGACAGTATATATCACCTTCAATAAGGACCTATATTAATAATGATGTTTATATTTATCTTAATCCACCAAATGAATGATATATGCACTGGTATTTTTCAAAATTATGAATGTTTCCTCATATGGATCTCTCAGATCCATAGCGACCAGCTCCATGTATCTTTTAGGGGTGCGCCTAACCGAGTGTTAATTATATATGTGGGATGAGACCTTTCGAATAATGTTATAGCCTACTAAAAGAGATTTTTAATAGGATTTCTCAGGTGCCTGCCTCCACAACTTTTTGGAAAATGGCAAAATATACTTTTACTGTATTACCAATTAAGACTAAAAAATATCACTCCCGAATAGTTGATCGTGGCTGTAGATGTAATGTTGAATAGGGAAGATGATGCAGCTTCTAATAATTAAGCACTCTTTATTAGGAACTTTTCGGCTGAGTTCCACTCTGCCATCTTCAGCCTTTAAAGAGCATATCCAAATTTTTTTTTTACAAAATAGAGTTGCCATTGTTGTTAATATAAATTATTGCATTCTTTGTCAAATAAATGTAATATCCACAAGGGATACCTCGCAATTCACGCTTATAAAAGTTCCTAATAAAGAATGCTTAATAATTTCTATTCAACATATCAGCTCCTGGTTTATTCTTACTTAGAAGATATAAGAAAATGTTTTATCAACAAAGTTCTTGGATATTGCGTTTACCTGCTTCTTGCTGCAAGAACCGCCTTTACGGCGCAGACAGGTTCTCTAGTCTCGCCCACCAAGAAAGTAACATCACACAACTCGGGCATTGAAGCTAAGAACTTCATATCTTCTGCAAGACCACTCTTATTCTCAAAAGTGCTTAAATCAGGCTCGTCCATGCCAGAACCTGTACCCATGACACTACTTCCGGGGATTGCAGTTGCTGGAGCATCGGATGTACTTGCACCTGCTGTCGATGCAGAGGTTGCTGTTCCTCCACCGCTGGTCGCCGCCGCCTCTGCCATTGCGTGACGACTCTCTCGCATCGAACTGACCAAGTTTCGATAGGCGGAGGTGTCACTGCACCGAAAACAAAACGAGCTTCACTATTGCAAGTTGTTGGTCAATGAATGAAAGGAAGAAACCATATACGACAACCATTTAAAGGTGGCGAGAGATTTGATATCAATATCAAGGTTCTTTTTTAACATAAATATATACATTGTTTGTGCTGAATAATATTCAAATAATTCTGTCTGTGTGGGACATTTCATTTGAATAAATTTAGGGGTTTCGCTTAAGTTTAATTTATTACTTGTCTCCCCTCCCATTCGTAATAAAAAGTAACATAACGCAGATAAAGTCTTTCAAAAAAATTTATTTAAATCAATGATCAGCATCTGTTTTTCTATAAACAGAAGAAGAAACAAGTGCAGCCAAAAATAAAAAAGCTTCCGATTTTTAACCATCCAATGAGACGTTTCGGGTTAATTTTATTGACCCATCTTCAGTCTTTTAAAATTGTTAAGATATCGGAGTTAGGATTAGGCAATACATGTAAATTTATGTATCATGTGCATTAATTACCTAATACTAACTCCGGAACATTAACAATTTTGAAAGACTGAAGATGGGTCAATAAAATTAATCCGAAACGTCTCATTGGATTGTAAAGAATCGGAGGCTTTTTATTTTTGGCTGCACCTGCTCGTTCTGCTGTTTATAAAATTTATATAATAAATATTGTAGAGGGTGAGACCAAGTTAAAGTAAACCCATACATTTTCTATATTGTTAATTGGTTATAGTTGGCCGTAAGGAAAATCTATTTTATTCTAAGGATCGTTGATTAAAAATGAATAATTTGGCTTATTATCCGTTTATTTGTAGATATTTCGTGATGGAATCATCCTCAGTACAAGCAACAGATGTTTTGCAAATCGCCAATTCCTCCCATCCAATATGACAAAGTAGCTGACCATTCCATGAATGCAAATTTTATAAGGGGTCGTAAGGTCGAATTATTTTCATAACAGGGAAAAATGGAGTGATTATTTGAGTAAAATGATATGAATTTTGTATAAGAAATTTTATTCGGGGGGGGGGTAGTTCTATGTTATACATGACATAATATTTGTAGGGGGGTTTGTTTGTGAAAAATGAAATAATCACCTCTAGAAAACGCTTGAGTTGCTTTAACTTGGACACTCTAATAGCAAAATCAAACCAAATCTTTTTTCTGTCAGCAGCTCAAGTTTAATACTAGGCTACTGACTTTATGGAACCAGTGGGGGTTCCGAGACAGTTGGGGGCCTGGGGCGTCAGAAGAAGGGGCCTTTACATTTTGAACCAGAGGTGTATATTGAATTTTTTCGGGGGGGGGGGCGAACTCATTTTTAAATATCTCCCTCCATACACAAAAAATACTCGCCCCCCCCTCGGCCTCTGTATGGAACTTCAATTTGAAATTCCTTTAACACCTAAGCTTCTCATTAATGATTTCTTTTTGATAATGAAAAATCTGACAAATATTACTGAATAGAAGTAAAATATAAGGGAAGAAATTATTACATCAAAAGACCATCAATGTATCGTGTAACTTTAAAGAAAAATTCATTAGAAATGAATGTATATATTTAAATATTCATTTGAACATGCCAAAAAAAAATACCAAATCTCTCGCCTGGCGCACATCAATATATTATATAAATACAACGATGAAGCTGTACAGCTTCCCCGAAAGTCTACCTGGACAAGAAAAACGGACATCGAACATGAACATATTTGGGTTGGTTTTATTTTTTTTAATTTTTTTGGAATCAATTCAACACAGCAATCCAATTCAAATACACAGAAGAAAAGGCTTACTCGAAGAGCAGACATCCAAGCAACTCGTTAAGCTTCAATGCGTAGTGCCAAATACCGAAAAACTAACGAACCAAACCCCCGACGGGTACCAGGAAGCCAGTGTATACTCAGGACACACAAGACAGGCATGTTAGATAATTTTGATGGAGATTTGAGGATTTTTTTTTTTTAATTTAAAATTTTTATCAAGCATCAATGACAGAACTCAACAATTTTAATGAAATGATAAGACAAGAACAAAAGGGTAGGGCATGAATATTTTGTCGTATTTACGAACGTCATACATTTAGAAAGGCTATTTATTTTTATAATGGTAAAAGAAATGAAGTGAAATGCAGCTATGGTTTTTCTTTTTTATTAAACTCAACACTCACGCTGACGTTTCGATCCCGGTAGGAATCATCTTCAGAGCATATTATACTATTCTGAATCTGGTCTCCGAATTATAAACGCTGTATATATTGTTGTTAAATAAATTGTATTCAACTCTCAATTACTGTATATTATTTATATTATCACAAGATTGGAATATATGAAAAATCCTACAAATATATTATGACCAGCCTCCATGCTCTGAAGATGATCCCTACCTGGATCGAAATGTCAGCGTGAGTGCTGAGTATAATAAAAAAGAAAAACCATAGCTGCATTTCTCTTGATTTCTTTTACTTTTTTAATTAAACATACACCTATAAACTACCTTGAACTATTTATTTTTTTATTTTTATTATTTTTTTTTTTTTTGAAAAAAACATTCACACTTTTTCTCATTCACACTCACACACACACACACATTCACACAGTCTTTTCGGCAACTTAGGCCATTTAAGACTTTGACGATAACCGTTGTAATATAATATTATCTATTATGGGTTCAGGCATTTCTATTTAAGCCATCTGGTATCCAGATGCCTGGGTCCGAACCCGCGACGTTTGGTATAGGAGGTAGGCGCGCTACATACTACGCCAAACTCGGGGGCAACTATTTATTTTTATTATTATTTTTGAACTGTGAGACTGTACCTTATTTTTTCTGCTATTTGAGTTAGTAAATATTATATTAATTATACATATATTTTACACTGAACTTATCGAGCATATATTATATCAGTATTATTATTTATTAATTGAAACTATTACTTATGCATACTCATTTCGTTATAAAATGCAAATTTTTTATCGTTCA